>JAODAL010008768.1:0-115340 GCA_025379985.1 Phyllomedusa bahiana | reverse complement strand
TTTGGGGGGACGGGGCCGTGTGACGATCCGCAGCTTTTATCACACAGGATTTGTTTTCACCTTTTCCCCCAGACCTTCTTGATTCATAGTGATGTGATTATGTCTCTTATACATAACTCGTATGGGTACCACCCACTGTTTTGTGTTGTTTTTTTTTTTGGGGGGGGGGGGGGTTTACTCTTTAATTATTTTTTGTTTTCTTTCTTTAGTGAAGATGGAGACGTCTTTTGCTTCATCCTTATTATTATGATGCCAAAGTATGTCAATAGTCTATTTTGTACTTTCATTGCTTAGTAACTTTTTCTTATTTGTACAAAATGATGCCTTTTTATTATTTCTTTGTGTATCAAGTGGCATCTCATCTATTGGACAGTTATTGTATGTTTTTGTCATTGTAAAATTTAATAAAAATTCTGTTTACAAAAAAAAAAGAAAAGGACTTCATTTAAATAAACTCCCCCTGACACCAGCCCTCGCTGACCATGTTAGTTTAGAATTAGATACTACGCTGGTCCGACGTAGTCTAATGAATCCAATAGTATTACTCAATCCCCTCACCCCTGAAGGTCACGGCTGTGCTTGGATCATCTGGGGGTGCAGGGAAATGGACAACAATCTCGGGGGGAGATTGTGTTGTAACTGTGGCCTTTACCTCCTCTTTCACCCCTGCGGCCTAGGTCAAGAAAAAATACAACCCTCACTGATACCCCTATAAACCCCCTGACTACTGCCTGTTGCCCCATACTCCCCTACTCCACCTATCACCATTTGAGGAGTTTGTACAGAGGTGGGAAGTGGTAGGGAGGTGCTGGAAATGTGCCGAGTCTAGATGTTTGTGTGGGTTTAATTGTGCAGGGACGGGGCCCCGGGAAAATCATCATGGTAAATCTGGAAGGAATGGAAAAAGGGGAAACGACTCCCAAACAGAGAAGACATCACCTGTGAGTCACTAAATTGTTTGTACTGTCATCACTTATATGTCCTGCAGAGGCCTGTGTTAAAACTGCTAACCTACCCCCCATATGGTCACTGTATGGTGAAAATTACAGTCTGCAGAGCCTGTGTACAACTGCTATCTACCCCCATATGGTCAATGTATGGCGGGAATGTTGGTAGGAGTGTAATGGTTTAAATTCAGGATCATAGGCTGTATTATTCATCACTATGTGATGGTGATATATGGTCAGGTGTTGTGGTATTATTCAGTTTCTTGGTGGTGGTGATATGTGGTCATGGTGTTGGTGGTATTAATTCAGTTACTATTGTGATGGTGATTGGGGGTCATGGTGTGGTGTAATTATTCAGTTACTATGTGCTGGTGATGTTGTCATGGTGTGGTGGAATTTTTTTGATCTCTGTATTGCGTATCATTTTATAATATTAATCTTGGTGTGGTCATTTAAAAGTACAGGGGTATTTGCTCCTTGTAATGCGGTATTATGTGGTCACTGTATGACAATTATATAGCAGTATCATCCACAGAACATTGTCTTACAGCTATTTGTATGAATTTCTGTACAATAAATTTCTTTATATAATTCCGTATTTACACACCCTAGTGGTACTGCTGTTGTGTTGGCGCTGGTCTTCTGGAGGGGCGGGGCACGATTTTGTTTGGGGCGTGGTTATAGGCGTTTCCTGTGTGATGTCATTTGTTTGGGTGTGGTCAGAGGTGTGGCCTGATGTGATGTCCTTTGTTTGGGCGTGACCAAAGGCGTGGCTAATGTGTCCCTATTTGCAATCTCTAAATGTTGGGAGGTATGCAGATGTGATGCGTCTACTTTATTCGCATTCGGATGTGTGGTGCCCGGCGGATGATGCACCGAGATTTGGACACTACGGTTCATTTATATAGAGAATAGGGCGAAAAATACACCAAATACAGGCGCAGCCCTAATGGGACAGGTCCCCCTTGGTATCTGCCCCTAAATCAAAAGGCCAAAGTCATTTAACCCTTTAAAAACCCCGGGTTTTACTTATTGAAATCATGACAACTGCCCGTCTGCCCACTTTGATGCCAGGTTCAATGCCCAGAAGCACTATGGGCCGGGCTGGAGTGAGCTGAGGGTGATGTGGGGCCTCCCTCTCTGAGATCATTGAACCCCTTGAATGTTAGTTGTAGGTTTCTGCTTTGACGGCCATTTTCTGCAGCTCTCAGTGTTTCCCGTTTCGGCGGCTTCTCCTTGCTCCTCATCTCTGTGATGACATCGATGAAGCCGAGAAGTTTTCCGATTTTTCATCCTTTTATAAAACGAAAAAATATTTTCCTGCAAATAAGAAACTGGTGAATAAGAAGCGACTTCAGCCTCGTGAAGAACGCTGCATCCTATTGGCTGCTCTCTGCAGTGAGCCGTGTTGCCATGACAACGGTGTCCTGGGTAACAATTTTCAGCCTGAGCTGAGAGTGTCCCCCCAGAAAATTACCTCAGAGGAGACGAGCTGTCCCGGCCCGGCCTCAGACATGGAGCCGCAGTAGGAGAACACAGAGCCGGACGGGTACGACTTGTGGAACTACAGCTCCCAGCATTCTCCCCCGTGAGGAGGACCTCTGAGACTTGTAGTGCCATGACAGAGGGTCATAGACGCTTTGCTGGTTTCTGCGTTCATGACTGAATAGTAGAGATATTACATAGGGATTAGGTAGGTGGAAAACTACAACACCCAGCATGCCCGGACAGCTGGAGACTGGTGGGGCATGCGGGGGGATGTAGTTTTTCGGCTTCTGTACCCTTTCTGTTTTAGCATCCTCATGTGCAGGTAAATAAAGGGAGGGGGGGGGAGTCGTGGGCTTAAAGGGGGGTTGTAGTTTTTTAGAATAGGGGAACGGGGCGGGACTGACCCCTCTTTTTTAAAAAGGGGGAGGCTCCTGGCTGTGAAAACCTTACAGGGTTTCCGATGGGAAATTGGTTTTTTGGGTTTTTCCGGGTTTTGGGTTTGGTCAGTAAAAATGAAACCTTCTTCTTTTTTAAAGGGTTTGTCTCATTTACAGGGATCACTTTTTTTATTTTAAAAGATCCTGCAGAAAAAATCACTTTTAATATTTGTCCTTTTACAGGGGTCCCTTTCCTTTCCTAGATATCTCTTGTGGGGGCCAAAAATCACTCCTCGGGTTCGCTATAGCTACAGACCTGTTAAATCTTTTCCTGATAGGCTCCCAAAACACTGGTTGCCATAGCTACGACCTGTGGGGATCTTCCTGATAGGCTGCCACCCACTGGTTGCAAATTAGCTACAGACCTTTCCAATCATCCGGGATGGGCCCCAAAGCACTGGTCACAATAGCTACAGCCCCTTGGTGTTTTTCAGCAGCTCGGCCGTAGAAGCCAGAAAACTCCCCCTGAATTTAAAAAAAAAACTGAAAAAACCCAGGACGGGGTCAGATAAAAATCGAAAGTGAAAAGGGCCCCTTTTAAGGGTAATTCGCACCAACCCACCCTGCAGAAAAAACCCTTTCCCCGGGGGGTTCCCCTCCCTACGACTTTTAAAGGGGAAAAACCACAAAAAAATCCCCCAAAAAAACCCGGGTTTTTCAGATTTTTGGGGTGATTACGCGACAGGCTGGGGGTTTTACCCGTGGATGTGCTGCACAAATCTGCAGAAAAACTCCCTTATTAAAATTGTCCCCTTTAGGATCACATGGGTTATTTTTGGGCGTTTTTTGGATGGGCTAAATGTAATTTTTTTTGTTTTTTTAAAAGTTAAAAAGTGCAAAAAAGTGACAGTAAGCCCCCCAGACTCAAAGGGGGGATAAAAAACACATCAGGCGCACAGCGGGCTTTTTGGGAAACACAGTTTTACCGGGTTACGGCCGAACAAAAAAAAAAACGGGAGTCAATGACCATTATTAGCGGTAAATGTACCAAAAGCCGCTTTCAATCACAGTGACATCAGCGGGAAGGTAAACCGCACGAAGGGAAGAGACCAAAAAACGAAAAAAATGTGCAAAAAAAAATGCGGGAAAAAAAAACACTGGGCCTTTGAGAAATAAGCTTCTTCACGGGCAGAAAATCAAAGACAATTTAAAGGGGGAAAAAAATCGGTCCTAAAAAAAAACTTTTTTTTAAATATTTTTAAAAAAAAATATCACAGCCCTTTTAAAAAAAAAACTCACAAAAAACTGTGGGAGGCAAATAACAACCACGGGGGTGGGACCAAAGTGATATAAAAAAACCTGGCCCTTTTAAACCCTAGTATCCCCTTAAACCAAACCCTGAGAGAGATACAGGATAATCCCCCCCCGATAAGGGCTTTCCCTATCCCACCCCCTTGCCCAAATTAAAAAAACACCCTATTATTTCTAAAGGGCCCGCCCCAACATGTTTAAATTTCATCCATGACATCACCCAGGGGCCCGTAGGGGAAAGATGTAAAGGGACCAATTTTCCTAGGTATAGTGACAAGTCAATGGCTGCAAAAAAGGGAAAAGGAAACAAAAAATTTAAAGGGGGGTAGATAGCAGGGGCGTTTGTTTAGGGTCCTAAAAACCATCCGGGGCTGGGGCCCTTTGTTTTTTTTTTTCGGGTGGGGCTGGGTTCAACGACATTTTCAAGCCTCATTGTGAATGCGGATTTTTTTTTAACAGAGAAAAACCTTTCTGTTCCTGTCACAATTTTTGCACATCCCCCCACAGATCCCGCCCCATCCCCAGCAGTAAATTACATTTAAAAATCACCCAATGACAAATTTACTTTTTCCCAAAACTTTTTCACCTTCATATGACAATACCCCTAAACACCCCCCAAAAAACTTACACCAACTGGACCCAAAATCTACCAGACAAGTGATTTTTTACTAAAACCCCCTAAAAAAGCGGCCCCCAAAATATTACTATTTTAAAGGTTTAAAAATAATCCTGCCAGCCCCCTGCCCAAAGAAACCCCCCACTTTGTGACTATCAGCTGAAACCACGGCTTGTTTTATTTATACCCCCCGCCAAACGGGGACCAAATAGTGGTAGATACTATTTGTTTTGTAGCTTGCAGACATAAAAGTGATTACCTGCATTTTACATTTATTTGACTCACCGGAGACGTCTTTTTTAAACAGCGTCGTTCACATTTTCCCTTTTCTTCCCCAAACCGGTTAAACCACCTTCATGCTGTTTTCCCCCCGGCCCAATACTAGTCCCTGAGGATTTGGACCAAATATTTTAAAGAATCCACAATTTAAAACAACCCCTTTAAAATTAAAGGTAAAAGCGGGTCCCCTCAGTTAGTTTTAAAAAGGGGCACAAGAGTAAATGGGGCCACGGGCAGGTTATGGGGGGCCCCCAGGCGGGTTTAAATTTGGGCACTGAGGAAAGTAAAAGGGGGGCCACGGGCGGGGAAGGGGGCCCCACACAGCATAGGGGGCCCCAGGCAGGGATATGGGGGCCAAAGGCGGGGATTGGGGGGCCACAGGGGGGGATATGGGGGGCAAAGGCTGGTTTATAGGGGCACAGGCAGGTATATAGAGGGGGCACAGGCAGGGTATATAAGAGAAATTGAGGCAGTTTATGGGGGTTTAACAGGATTTTAAATGGGGCCAAAGGCAGTATATGGGGGGGCACGGGCCCAAGTTTAGGGGGCCCACAGGAAAGGTAAAATTAGTGGCCAACAGGCAGGTATATAGGGGCACTGGGGCCCAGTTTTGGGGGCCCCACAGGCAGTAAAAGGGGGCAAAAGGCATATATGGGGCCCCAGGCAGAAATATGGGGGCCACAAGCAGGTATATGGGGGGCATGAGGCAGTATATGGGGGCACGAGGAAAGTTAAAGGGGTACAGGAAAATTATATGGGGCACTGAGGCGTAAAAAAGGGGCCCTGGGGCCCGTATATGGGGGCCCCCAAGGAAGGTATATGGGGGCACAGGCCAGATAATGGGGGCCACAGGCAGGTTATGGGGCCCCAGGCAGATTTTAGGGGGGCACGGGCAGGTATAGGGGGCCCAGGCAGTATTTTGGGGGGCGGGGCCGGTAAAAAGGGGGCAAGGGGTATATGGGGGCACAGGCATATATGGGGGCCACGGGCAGGTAAAAAGGGGCACGGGCAGAATAGGGGGGGGCCCACAGGCAGGTATATGGGGGAAAACCAGGCAGTATTTTGGGGGCCAAAAGGCAGGGTTTCTTGGGGGCCAAAGGCGGGATATGGGGGCCAAAAGGTGGGTATGGGGGCCCCCCAGGGGGGTTATGGAAAATACATCCCCAACTCTCCCGTTTTTGGCGGGGGGGGGTTTCCCGTTTTTGGGGTCCCCTCCCGCCCCCCCGCGGGCGGGGGGGTCCTTTAAATTACCGCGGGAAAGAGTACGCTTTGCGCTATTTCTTCCCCCCCGTTTTTGGGACCCCCTTTTAAAGGCGGGTGAAGCCCCGGGGCAGCGGGGCTCCCCCGCCCGGGGTCCACTGTGCGGGGAGGAGGCAGGAGGGATCCCCCCCCCCCTCCTCCCCCCTGTATTTTACGGCCCCGGTGTGTGCCCCGTACCGGGCCCAACGGCGCGGGGGGAAAAGGGGCGCGGGGCCTGCAGGGGAGTGCGCCGGCGTCTCATTTCCCCCCTGCGCCGCTAAAGAGATTCGGGGCAGGAGCTGGCCCCCGCTGCGGGACCCAGGAAAGGGAAAAGTGGATTTTTTTATTTGATTTTTATTAGCTTTAGGGGGGCTCTACCGGGCCCAAACAGAGAGGGCAACTACCGGCAACAGAGGGGACTTTCTACCTGGCAAAAAAAAGGGGGCAAACCTGGAACCCAGAGGGGACATTTACCGGGGCAACAGGGGGGGCCACTACCTGGCTAACAGAGGGGGCACTACCTGGCAAAATAAGGGGGGGCACTACCTGGCAAAAAAGGGGGGCACTACCTGGCAAAAAGGGGGGGCACTACCGGCTCCCAGATGGGGGCACTCCCCTGGCTAACGGGAGGGGGCATACCGGGCCCAACAGAGGGGGCATCTACCGGGAAACAGGGGGGCCTTTTCTACCTGGCAAAAACAGAGGGGGGCACTACCTGGCTAACAAGGGGGCACTACCGGCAAACAAGGGGGGCACAAACCGGGCAAAAAAGGGGGGGACATCTCCCTCCAAACGCAACGGGGGACATCTCCCTGGCAAAAAAATGGGGCACTACCGGGGCAAAAAAATTGGGGGCCTACCTGGCAAAACAGAGGGGGCACAAACCTGGCAAACGGGATGGGGCATCCCCCGGGGAAAAACCGAGGGGGGGCCACCTACCTGGCTAAAAAAGGGGGGGCACTAACCGGCCCTAAAAAAGGGGGGCCCCTCCCTGGCTAAATTTGGGGGCACCTACCGGCTAACAAGGGGGGGCTTTCTACCTGGTTTAACAAATTTGGCTTACCTGGCTCCAGGGGGGGCATCTACTTGGCTCCCAAGGGGGCATCTCCCGGGCCCTTTTAAGGGGGCACTACCCGGGTTTAAAGGGGGGCTACTACCGGCTATAAGGGCATTTTACCTGGCTTTTTTCCCAAAGCGTTTTGAAATTTGGGGAGTGGGTGTGGCTTTTTTTAAGGGGCGTGGCATACCAACAAGATGGGGGTGTCCCTGCAAAATTTTTGCCCCCTACATTTCTCCTGCTTTTTTAATTTTTTGAAAGTTGGCAACTTTGGGATTTTGGGGGCCCCCAGGCAAGGGGGATTTAAAAGGGGGGGCCAAAAGGCAAGTTAATATTTGGGGGGAACAGGCAGGGATAATGAGGGGGCCCCAGGCAGGGATATGGGGGGGCCCCCTAGGCCAGTTTTTATGGGGGCCCCCAGGGAGGGGATAAAAGGGCACAGGCAGGGATAATTTTGGGGCCCCCAGGCAGGCATTTATGGGGGACAGGCAGCAATTTTTGGGGCCCCCAAACAAAGGGGTAAAGGGGCCCAAAAGGCCAGTTTTTATGGGGGCCAATTGGGGAAGGGAAATAAAGGGGGCCCCAGGCAGTATAGGGGGCCAAGGGAGGCATTTTTGGGGCAAAAGCCCGGGGATATGGGGGCCACAGGCAAGGGATTTTTTTAGGGAAAAGGCAGTAAAAATAGGGGCACTGGCAGGTAAAACGCCCATAAAAATAACAACAAATTTAAAACTCACCTTAAAATCCCCCCGGCGAAGCGCGCTCCCTTCCCCTTTTAAGCCCCAAACCCCCTCCGGCGCTCCTTGGGGGGCACGGCCCCATGACGCGCTTTTGGGGCCGAGGAAAAGGCAGCCTTTGCGATGAGTGATGTCATGCGACGTGCCGGGTGAGGCGGCACGGGGGGCTGGGGGGCGGGGGCCTTTAGCGCTTTTTGAGTCCCCAAAAACTGTCTACTTTTAGAAACTCGGTTTTTGACTAAAAAGCTTTCCCCCAAAACTTTATTTAAGACAAAACTAAACCCAAAATGGGACTGACAAGGGAACTGGGTTTTAACGGGTTACACAAAAAATTTCCAAAGTTAAACCCGGATCAGGGGACAGAATGGTATCATAGGCACTTTTGACAATGCCCGGGCCCCCCCCGGTGAACAGACCCAAAAAAAATAATGGGGTTGGTTTTTGAAGAAAGGAACCCCCATTTTTGGAGGATTATGTCGGGGAAAGGCCCCCCCCGATATTCCTATTGAAGGGGAAAAAAATAGAAGGACCGTCTGGTTAGTTTGCCATTTTTTAAACCCAAAAAAGCATGTGGCTAACTAGACCAAAGGGCAATTTAGAGGGGGGAACTTTTCTTTTGTGGCTTTGGGAAAAGCAAAAACGTTCCCCAATTTTAAAGGGGGAAAAAACCTATCGATTAAAAAGTTTCATTTAAAATGCAAACCACACTTTTGGAAAATCTTTATAACCCTTTTAAAAAAATTTTGGGGTTGAGGTATGTGGGTAAAAACCCCAAGAAAAACCGCGGGGCGTAGGGTTGGGGGGCATTTGGGGATTTTTCGCCATCAAAAGTGGGCCCCCCAATCTCACATCATATAACTCAATACAATGGGGGGGAACCCCAAAAAGCCTCAAAATTTAGGGGAATTTATGACTCTTTTCCCTCTCAAAGATTGGAAATTTGGACGATTGTTACTGAAAGGAAAAGCTTTTGGACATTTACCCTAAAACACAAGGCACCAAATGGGTTAAATGCCAGTTGGATTTTTAGCCCTTATTTTTTAAAAATGTCTCTTTTTTTTTTTCCTGTGTTAAAAATATAACCCTTTGTTGAATTAACTTGATTTACTGAAACACAAATCCAAAAAAAATTTTATCAATGTCCCTTGGGAGAATTTGGAACAGATTAAACAGTTCTTTTTCCCCACCAATAAATTTTCGTTTCACTGCTGTTTAAATGGCCATGGTTTTAAAATCACCTGCTCAGTCTTGCTGCCCGCTGTCGCGTCCCGCAATATTTAAAATTTAAGGGACCCTTTTCTTTTCGGGATGGCCGTAACTAAGGGGGCGCTTTTTTTCGGCGGGAAGTTTCCGTTTTCTGGCGCACTAAAGTGAAAGGGCACGGGGGGCGGGCCCCCTGGGGGGCGGGCCCTTTTTCTTCCCCCGCCGCCCCCCACTTACGGCGTCTCACACACAGCCCATGCTGTCATTTCACTTTTCAGGGCGGGAGATGACTTACAGTTCCCGAAAATAAATAGTAAAATTACCCTGGGTTTTTATGCTTTTTGGGGGGGGGGATTTCTTTTTTTGGGTTAAACGTTTATCTTTTTGCCCTCTCTTGTTTTTGCAAATTCCCCCCGCCGGGGGGTCCCTTTCTGGGTTTTCATGACCAAACCCAAAAAGGGGGTATTGGGCTGAGGGAAAAATAAGGTATTTTCCTTTTTTGTTATGGTTTAAACCCTGGAAAGTTATGAGAAATTTTGCATGGGAAAAAAACCCCGGGATCTATCACCCTTTTTTTTTTCTTTTCCCCTTTCATTATTGCAGCCATTGACTTTTTCACTATACCCGGGCACTTGGGCCAATTTTCATCTTTTCCCTAAATGTCCCTGTTGATGCATTTGGGTGATTGAAAAAATGTTGGGGGCCGGGGGCCATGAGAAATAATAGGGGGGTTTTTTGGGAATTTTGGGCAAATGCGGATAGGAACGCCCTTTAAACGGGGCATTATCCTTATCTTTTTCAAGGTAGGTTTTAAAGGGGATAAATAGGTTTTTAGGGCCCCCGGTTTTTTTATTTACAAATTTGGTCCACCCATGTTTGGGTTGTTATTTGGCCCCCCACAAATTTTTTGTGAGTTTTTTTTAGATAGACTGTGAAATAAATTTTTTTTTAAAACAATTTAATAAAAAGTTATTTTTTAGGCCGGGTTTTTCCTCCCTTTAAAAATTTTCTTTTTAAAATATGGGGGGGGCAAGAGGTTCTGGACTATTTGGGAGGGGTTTTCAAATAGGGAATTTTTTTTTTTTCTTCACTGCAGAGAAATAATTGTCCTTGTCTGTGTCAGGTTCCCCATAAGGGGATCAGGATTTCCCGCCTATTTCTCCTTGGGGGAGCGAGAGTTTTAGTTTGAGGGAGAAGTATCGTCAAAGGAAACCCCCCGATGGGCTCAGCAGTGCCACCCTTTTAGGGGGTAAACAGACAGGACCCACCCTAAAAGTCTTTTAAAATGCCCCCTCCCACTATACCAACTTTCCCCTACTTTTTTATAAAGGAAAAAATAAGAAAGTAAAAAAATTTTCAATAGAGGGAAAGTCTTTCCCCCCAGATCAGATAATTTTTTTCTCCCAACCTGCAATTAAAAATATTCACTCCCGAAATCAGTAATGGGGGGTCTGTTTTTTAGTAAAGAGGAGATCAGGTTTTCAGCTGCCCATTTGTTTGGGCTATGGAGGGGCTCCTGCAGGCTTTTTGTAGCGGCTATGTTGTGCACCATTTTAAACCCAAAACCCCTCCCAAGTTTTAGAGATTGCAGAGAACAACACATCAGGCCACACCCCCAACCACACCCCAAAAATGATGTCACACCAGGAAACACCTCTAACCACTCCCCCTCCAAGAGAACAGCACAAACACAACAGTGCCGTTACTGGGGTGTATATTGTGAGCTTGTAGCGGCTCTGGAACCTTGGCACACGTTTTTCTTCAGGCAGAGACAGATCTTCGGGTGTAAAATGCAGGACTCCTGAATTTTTTTTGGGCGCAACACAAAGCCTGCAAGGCATGCACAAAAAAAACAAAACAAAAACCCTGCTCGTCTGACCCTCTTACTAAAAAAGCAACATTTACTAACATTTTGGGAAAAGTATCCCTGCGGGTTTTCTCCAGAATGTCTCCCCCCAAGACTTAATGTAGTCGGGGGTTGTAGCCACCTAGTCACTTTCCTGCTGACTTATATATCCCAGGAAATCCTGGGCGAACATGGGAGTAAGCACCCACCCTGCTCTATGCTACTCCCAATGAAAGGCCGACCTGGACTGCTGGAACCCATGCTAACATTTTAAAAACCAAAATTGTCACAGTCTATACTGTCGGACCTAATCAAGTTTGGCCTTTCATTCCACCAAGGCTCCTTACTTTGGTGGCATGTGTCTGAACTTCGGCAGGTGTTTGCTTGGACCCTGGCCGGGATATATACACCATTATACACCCTTCCTGTTGTTGCCACCTTAAATACCCCCCCCCCCCCCCCTGCTCAGACCCATGGGGCGGAGCACCTTGTGCCCCGAAACTGTACACTCTTGATAACGCATCTGCATTTGCTTGCTGGGACCGGGAGGGTTGTTCCACACAGAATTGAAGTCCTTTTAATCCCCAGGAACCACCGGTTTATCCTCGCGTTCTTCACTTTATTTTGGGACATCCACTTTAGCGGGGAGTGATCTGTGATCACCCTAAATTGTCTTCCCACCAGGTAATATCTAAGTGACTCAATTGCCCTTTTCAAGGCCAAACATTCCCTCTCTACGATGGAATAATTTTCTGGGTGCTGAAGTTTTAACCGGGGGGGTGCTCTTCCCCATTAATCCTTTGGGATAAACACTGCCCCTAAGCCTACTTCTGAGACATCTGTCTGTACCAGGAACTCCTCCCTAAAATTAGGGGTGATCATTACAAGCCTCTTGCATAGAACCTCTTTAAGTCTTTGGAAGGCTTGCTCGGCCTCCGGATTCCACTTTACCATGGTGGATTTTGCTCCCTTGGTTAGGTCTGTGAGAGGGGCGGCTATTGAGGCAAAGCCTGGCACAAACCTCCTGTAATAGCTGAATGCCAGGAAGCTCTAAACCTTTTTTTGGACACAGGTCGAGGCCAATTCCTAATGGCTTCAAGCTTAACTAGCTGGGGTTTGATGATCCCTCGGCCGATGTTGTAGCCGAGGTAGCGAGCCTCCTCTAGCCCTATCGCACATGTCTGTGGAAGGGCCGTTATCCCGGCGGCCCCTTTCACATCCAGAACCGCTTGCACTTTAACCAGATGGAAATACCAATCGGCACTGTCGATTACCACATCATCCAGGTATGCGGATGCAGAATGATGTCCTTTAGCCTCTGAAAGGTTGCAGGGGCCCCATGTAGACCAAAGGGAAGGACCAGATACTGCAAATGTCCTTCTGGGGTAGAGAATGCTGTTTTCTCCCTGGCCTCATTTGTGAGGGGAACCTTTGGTGAGGTCTAAGGTGGTGATATACCTCGCAGGCCCCAACCTCTCGATCATCTCGTCGACCCGTGGCATGGGGTAGGCATCGAATTTGGAGATTTCATTCAACTTGCGGAAATCATTACAGAACCGCAAGCTACCATCCGGCTTAGGAATGATCACAATTGGGCTTGACCACCCACTTTGGGACTTCTCTATGACCCCTTAGGCTAACATTTTCCTCATCTCTTCTGAGAGGACTTGCCTCTGGGCTTCCGGTACCCTGTATGGTCTTAATCGTACCTTTTGACAGGGCTCGGTGATAATGTCATGTTTTTTGACGTCTGTCTGGGTGGGTAGTTCAGAGAAGACCCCCCAGTTCCTCTGTGGAATTCCCTGACCTCCTGCCTTTGGCCTCTGACAAGGACTCTGCGTATGGACAGGGGGAAACCCCTTTGTTTGTGACCTCCCTGACCTCCTTTGCCCACCAGACTTTCTTGGTTCCCTTTGGGGGTTTTAAGAGTTAACATGATAGATCTGGTATGGCTTTCTTTTCCCTGGCTGGAAAACCATATAGTTCACCTCACTCACTTGTTCGCAGATCTCATAAGGTCCTTGCCACTTGGCTAGGAACTTACTCTCTACGGTCAGGACAAGTACGAGCACCCTGTCCGCTGGCTGAAAGGATCTGACCCTTGCGGTCCTGTTGTAAACCCGGGCCTGGGCTTCCTGGGCCTGCTGCATGTTCTCCCTTACAATGGGCAACCCGCCGCAATCCTGTCCGCATGTCGGCTATATGCTCATTGAAAATCCCGTAAGGGGTTTTCCCCTTGTTCCCAGGTCTCTTGGCTATGTCCGGGCCCTCGGGGATGTCTCCCATATAGCAGCTTGAATGGAGAGAGCCCCGTGGATGCCTGGGGGACTTCCCGGACGGAGAACATCAGATAGGGCAACAGGCGATCCCAATTCCTCCCATCGTTGTCCACCACCTTTCTTAACATCCCTTTAAAGGTCTTGTTAAAGCGTTCTAACATACATCGTCTGGGATGGTATACGGAGGTGCACAGGTGGGTCATTTTTAGCAGGCGACACAGCTCTTTGGTCACTTTGGACATAACTGGAGTGCCCTGATCTGTCAGTATCTCCTTTGGGATCCCTGTATGGGTGAGCAAATAGAAGAGTTACTTAGCTATCCCTTTGGAGGAGGTGTTTCTGAGAGGTATGGCCTCGGGGTAGCGGGTGGCATAATCCAATACCACTAGGATATGCTGATGGGCCTCGGGCCAATTTAGGAGGGACCCAAACCCGATCCATGCCAATCCGCTCAAATGGCACCTCTATAATTGGTAGAGGAACCAGTGGACTCTGAAATGGGGTCTAGGGGCATGGACCTGACACTCCGGACAAGATTGACTGAACTCTTCTACTGCCTTATAGATGCCGGGCCAGTAAAAGTTCCGCTCCACCCGCTCCCTAGTTTTTTCCTCCCCCAAATGTCTCCCCAACATATGGAAATGGGCTAGTTCCAGGACCAAACGGACATGGGTTCGCGGTACAACCAACTGCTCCACACCTCTGTTGGTGTCTTTTTCACCCTGTACAGGAGGTTATTCTGTACTCCTCCCCTGGTTCCTGTGGTCTACCATCTATGACCTTTACGCTTTTCCAAGCGTTCTGCAGGTTAGGGTCCCTCAATTGTTCTGTGCCAAAATTCCCTCTCGAGACTGGCAAGGAGGAGAGTTCCAACTCAGAGGGGGTCTCCTCTGGGTCTCCAGCCAGGACTGACAATGGAAAAGGCACGGGTTCTACATTATCACCATGGCATATGTTATTTACAGGCGTTACAACATCATACATGCATTTGTTTTTATTCCCCCATAAATCCCAAAACAAGGGGAAATCACATCCAATAATTGCCCTATGGGGTAAGCTTGCCACAACGGCCACCTCATGTTGTGTCACCCCACAGGCAGTCTCTATTGCAAGTATGGCAGTGGGGTAGTCCTTGGTGTCACCATGGATACACACTACCCTATTCGGCGTGTGTGTAGTTGGTCCGGGTTCACCAGTTGGGCTTGCACTAGGGTCACCAAGCTCCCCGAGTCCAGGAGGGCCTGCACCGAATGTCCATTAACGGTGATAGTGCACTCTCGTCGGTCCACCCCAGCAGCAACCCGATTGGAGAACGATGGCCGAGCAAACCAGGAGGTACGCCTCCCAAAGCCACATTCCATGGTTTCCCCTCTACCCGGCAATGTGCCGCCACATGTCGCAGTCAGGGCCGTCTCTTCCATTGGGCCAGGTAGGCACTTGCCCGGGGGCCCCTCAGACAGCTGCCTACCTTGCCCAGTGGGAGTGAGTACACCCAGGAACGTTCGTTGGACTGCGGCACCGTCCTGTTGCACTGTGCCTGCGCTTTACTCTTCACAGGCAGGCAGGGCAGCACGGCAGTCAGAGCAGGGGCCCGGCGTCTAATGCTCTGTGTGTGTCCTGATGCGGCCCCTGCTATTCCTGTGCTCACAGCACAGGCAGCACTGCACTGAGGTAAAGCAGGGGCCAGACCACGATCTCCTGCACTACAGACCGCTCCTCCTCCCTCCAGCAGTGCGGCCACTGAAGAGCAGGAGACTGCTGGCGAGAGAAGAGCAGGAGACTGCTGGGGAGACAGGAGCAGGAGACTGCTGGCGAGACAGGAGCAGGAGACTGCTGGGGAGAGAAGAGCAGGAGACTGCTGGAGAGACAGGAGCAGGAGACTGCTGGGGAGAGAAGAGCAGGAGACTGCTGGGGAGAGAAGAGCAGGAGACTGCTGGGGAGAGAAGAGCAGGAGACTGCTGGGGAGAGAAGAGCAGGAGACTGCTGGGGAGAGAAGACCAGGAGACTGCTGGGGAGAGAAGAGCAGGAGACTGTGGAGAGACGGGAGGGGACTGCGGGGAAGGGGGAAGGGCGGGAGACTGTGGGGAGGAAAGCAGGAGACTGCTGGTGGAAGAGGGAGCGGAGAACTGGGGACAGGAGCAGGAGGATTTGCGGGACGGGAGAGGGGAGCAGGAGACTTGCTGGGGAGGAGTAGCAGGAACTGCGGGAGAGAAGGAGCAGGAACTGCTGGGAAAGAGCAGGAGACGCGGGGGAGAGGAGCAGGAGATGTGGGGGAGAGGAGCAGAACTGCTGGGGAGAGGAAGAGCAGGGGGACTGCTGGAAGAGGGAGGAGCAGGAGACTGCTGGGGAGAGAGGAAAGCAGGAGACTGCTGGGGGAGAAGGCGTAAACTGCTGGAGAGAGGAGCAGGAGACTGCTGGGGAGGAGGGCAGGAGACTGCTGGGGAGAGAGGAGCAGGAGACTGCTGGAGAGAGAGGAGCAGGAGACTGCTGGGAGAGACAGGAGGAGGAGAGAGAGACGGGAGCAGGAGACTGCTGGAGAGAGAGGAGCAGGAAAATGCTGGAGAGAGAAGAGCGGGAGACTGCTGGAGAGAAGAGCAGGAAAGACTGCTGGGGGGGGAAGAGCAGGGGGACTGCTGGGGAGAGAGGAGCAGGGCTGCCCACCCCTCTACCCTCACCCCTTCGGAGCTGAAGACTGCACGGACTCCTGCTCTCTAAACTTCGGACAGTGAGTGATTGAAGGGAGAGGAGGGGGGGGGGGGTGTAGGGGTTTAGGAAAGGGGGGGGGGGAGTTATTTAGGAAACCTATCAAGTGTGTACAATTCTGAGCTGTGTATTAACCCTATCCAAGTGTGTACAAATCTGCTGAGCTGTGTATCTAAACCCTATCCAGTGTGTACAATCTGCTCACTGTGTATCTAAGCCTATCCAGTGTTGTACAGTCGCTCACTGTGTACTAAGCTATCCAGTGTGTACAATCTGCTCACTGTGTATCTAAGCCTATCCAGTGTTTTACAATCTGCTCACTGTGTATCTAAGCCTATCCAGTGTGTACAATCTGCTCACTGTGTATCTAACCCTATCCATTGTGTACAATTGCTGGTGTGAAATCTAAGCCTATCCATTGTGTACAATCTGCTGACTGTGTATTAAAGCCTATCCAGTGTGTACAATCGCTCACTGTGTATCTAACCCTATCCAGTTTTGTACAATCTGTCACTGTGTATCAAAGCCTATCCAGTGTGTACAATCTGTGCTGTGTATCTAAGTCTATCCATGTGACAATCTGCTAGCTGTGTATCTAAGCCTATCCATGTGTACAATCTGCTAGCTGTGTATCTAAGCCTATCAATGTGTACAATCTGCTGAGCTGTTGTTTTCAAAAGCCTACCCAAATTGTTTTACAATCTGCTGACTGTGTATCTAAGCCTATCCAATGTGTACAATCTGCTGAGCTGTGTATCTAAGCCTATCCAATGGTACAATTGCCTGGCTGTTTTATCTAGCCTATAGGGTGTGTATTATCTGCTGGCGGTGTATCTAAGCCTATCCGGTGTGTATTATCTGCTGGCTGTGTATCTAAGCCTATCCAGTGTGTATTATCTGCTGGCTGTGTAGCTAAGCCTATCGGTGTTTTAGAATCTGCTGGCTGTGTATCTAAGCCTTTCTGGTGTTTATATTTTGCTTTTCCTATGTATCTTTGCTTTCAGGTGTTTATAATATCTTCTGTCCCTGTCAATTAAGTTTATCAGGTGTTATATCTGCTGGCCCTTGTGATCTAAGCCTATAAGGAACAGTTACTGAGATACTGTATGTGTGATACTGTGTCGCAGTCATATATCTTAGGCTATAAATAGTGAAACTGTAAGTGCATTTTTCACACAGCGTTTGTTAAATATGTATTTGGGTCCGTTTTAGTCACTGAAAAAACGGACCCCAAAACATTTTAACAATGTTCATAAGTACTAAACTATACAAAGCAGTATCTGCCTCGGGCAGTCGTGCATTTACATTACATGGTTGAAAGCGCTTCATTTCAACAGAGCAAACAAATCGTTTACAGCGCGTAAAGTGCACGTTCTGAATCCGTTATGTGTAACTTCCCCTAAATTGGGGCAATTCTCAAGCTCAGTGCCTGGAGCAAGCCCGAGCTGTAAAAAACGGCCCTGGTTGGGTGTGTTTAATTCTGCATAAAAAGAGGGGTTTTAATTATTACTACATAGGGCACATGAGGGCTTGTTTTTTGTGGGACAAGATGTTTATTTTAATGGTGCCATGAACAAGACCATGTAATGTTTCCGGGAATCTGAAAAAAAAATTCTAGTCGGGTGAAATGGGGAAAAAAACTATACTTGCACCGTGTTTGCAGTGGTTTATTGTTTTATGGTGTTCACTTTTTGCTATAAGAGTATGTTCATACGGGAAAATTTCGGTTTCGCTTTCACGTTTGTATTTGCGCTTAATACGGGCGAGATGCGCGCTGAAATTACGGTAATCCATTAGCTCTCATAGAGAACCATGGATTACGCCTTCTCTCCCCGCTCGTACAATATGATCATATTGTATGCATAGGAGATAAGCGACATGTCAATTACTTGCGGCGAATACGCTCCAGAGTAATTAATGTCGATGGGGGGGCGGCGAGCTGCCGGAGTACACGCGTATTAGCGCGAGCCCCGAAACACAAGATGTACTGCCGGGCGTAAATGTACCACCGCAAAATACATCATGTGAACATACCCTAAGTGATGTGTTATCTGAATTCTGTGTTGGTTGGGGGGCCCAGTGCACAGCACTGCCCAGGGGCCCATAATGCCGTTAAGACGGCTCTGGTCCCAGTCCTTGGCACCACCAGCAGACTATGGGGTCCCGGGCCTTAGAAACTGGGATCACCTTTATTGGGGTGGGTGGCCTCTCCCCCATTCCGCTTTAACCGTGACCCCAATTGGGGACAGGAACTGTCTTTCGTGGCAGAGGTCGGGGATTTGTGGATGTAGAACCTGCAGGAAACTCCTCAGTTGCGCGTATTTTCCACCATAGCGACACAGGTTCGTCCATGCTTTTGGGATCTTTGTTAGCCATGCACGCTGGAGCTGATAGAAGGCGCTCCGCACAAACGGTCACAAAACCTACACGCTCGACCACCATGTGCAGGTGTGTGAGTCTTGGCTGCAGCCACTTGTTGGTTAAGGGTTGGAAAGTCGTACATTGGGTCCTTGGGGTTTGGGGATCTAACTCCAGCTTGGACTCTCTGGGCTCTCTCAGCCTGGGTGACCCCAGTCAGCGCAGTATCTCACAACGCTGCTTTGGCGTAGTCCTTGGCATCTTGGACCCTTAGGGCGAATTTAGACATTCTGTGGTTCGCCGTTAGAAAAGGGGGGCAGGATTTTCCGCCCACTGGGGTCCACAGTAGTGCTCCTCTCCTCTCCGGCTATCCTTTCAAGGTCCCCTGGTATCGCATCGATGTCATTATCCTCTGGTCATATTGCGCAGGGTTCTTTGCACCACCTGGTGGGGTGTTGACTGCCACATGTGGCCCTCTGGGCCCTCACAGCCAATGTCTTGTAAGGTTTGGTTGCTGAAGAGACCTGATTTACTCTGCATATATTGCTCCTTTCACAGTGCCTGGTGGTCTCGGATTAGAGGCGATTGGCTCAGCTTGGGAACGAGATGGTAGTCCTCGTGCGCCTTCTTGTGCTGGCCGCCTTTCAGCTGGAGGTTTACGTTGCTTTGTGTGATGTTTTACCAGCTCGTCCAATTTTCACCGACTGGGCTGTCTGTGCGGGTAGCTGCTTTCACCATGGACATACGTTTCTCTCGCTTCATTCTGTCTCAGGTGCTGTCTCTTATCGGTAGTAACCTCTAATATGCCAACTTCGCATACCTCCACATATGTGAGCTTGTGCAGCTCTGGTAACCTTGGCACAGTTTTTCTTCAGGCAGAGACAGATCTTAGGGTGTAAAATTTACGGGCCTCTGTTTTTTTTTTATTAGGCAGCAGACACAAAAGCTATGCAAGGCATGCACTAACACAAACTGATACACTAACAACTCGCTGTTCTGAGCTCTTACTAACAAAGCAAAACACTTACTAAACACTTTGTAAGTCATCCTGATGGTTCTCCTGCTTGTCTCCTCCAAGACTGAAGGTAGTCTGGGGTTTGTAGCCACCCTAGTAGTTTCCTGCTGACTTATTATCCCAGGGAATTCCTGGAGTGGAACCATGGGGCGGTAAGCACCCACCTGCCTATGCTACACTCACTAATGAAAGGGCGACCGGGGACTGGCTGGAAGCTATGATAACTTATTAAACATTTGTCGACAGTCTATACTGTCGGCACATTCTAAGTTTGGCCTTTCATTCCACCAAGGCTCCTTACCTTCGGTGGCATGATGTCTGAACTTCGGAATGGTGCATGCAAGACCCTGGACGGGATATATACACCGTTTTAAACTTCTGCTGTTGTCCCTTAACATATGTATTTCTATAAAAGTCCATGTATTGCATGTACAGAAATCCATACAAATAGCTGTACAGGACAATGTTTTATGGATTGATTATATGTCGTACAGTCGACCTCGTAAACAGGGGAGAAAATATCACCGTACTGTACTGACCATATCTAAGACTAATATTGATTCATATACAAAGATCAAAATGCCATTCACCCAACCATGAAAAATATCACCACCACACTGTGACTGAACTTATGCCACACAATATCACCCACCTCATCGTGGGACTAAATAAGACCACAACACAATGGCCACATATCGTCACACATAATGATTTAATAACAACACATCTAAATGGGCCTATATCACACACATAGTAAAACTGAAAATTAAATCACCACACCTTGACCACAATATTATACCTATGTAGTGACTGAAAAAATACCACGACACCCATGACCTCATTTCTATCACCACATAGAGACTGAATAATAACACACGCCATGACCACATATCACCCACCACGCTGGTTAATTGAATAAATACACCCACACCATGACCACATATTTATTATACTACGGTATTGTGACAGACAGAATAATACCACCACACCTAGACCTTTTAACACCACCAGAGGTGAGAGAGTGAGTGAATAATACCCCTTAGTTTTCCTGAATATAAAACATTACACTGCTATGAATATTCCTGCCATACAGTGACCATATTGGGGTATGTAAGTGATCACAGTGCAGTTACATTTAATGACTCACAGATGACATAGTCGTTCTTTTTCCTTTTTATTCTTTATCGGGACCAGACCATGATGATTTCTCCCGGCCACGACTCTTTTCTGAGAAAATACACACAAACATCTTTAGTCTTCTCACTTCCAGCACTTCCCTACCAACTTCTCTACCTCGGTTATGGGATGCCCCCCATTTAAGTATGTATGGTAGTAATGTTGCTCACCAGTATAGACCCCCAGTAGGTGGGTATAAAGTCCCCATTAGGTAGGTATATAGGCCCTCTGTAGATCGGCATAGTAGCCCCCTGTAGGTATATACTGTATACAGTAGGTTATATATGCCACCGTGGGTATTTAGTGTATACAGCGCCCTGTAGTATATAGTGTATACAGCATCCTGTAGGTATATAGTCTATACAGACCCTGTAGTTTATATATGCCCACTGTAGGTATATATTGTATACAGGCTCCTAACATTTTTTTAAAAAGGTGACACATAATTGGTATCGCTGTTTTCATAAAAGTATAATCTGTTAAATTATGCTGTTCGCCGAACACTGTAGAAGAAGGAAGCCAAAATAGTTTTTTTTTTGGTCAGTTCATATTCCAAAAAAATTGGAATAAAAAAATGATCAAAAAGTTTCATCTATCCCAAAATGGTACCAATAAAAAGTACACTTCAGCCTGCAGGTCCAGGGAGGGGAAGAACCAAAAATTTATTGGTCAAGAGAAAATATTCTCCAGCAGACATGTAATAATCTATTTATTCTTAGGAAGAAAAACATAATGGAAACCTCTACAAATCTGAAATCCCCAGAAATGTATCACCCGTGCAGATACAGATGGGACGCCTCATTGATACCGAAAGTGGACTCCATAAAAACATAGACCAGTAAAAATGGTGCGGTTTTTTTCATCATTCCTCCACACATAGAATTTTTTTGGGGGGGTTCCCAGTAACATAATATGTTTTGTAGAAAAAACAATGTTGGGGTCTGCCACATACCAAAAAATTTTTTGAGAAAATGAAGTTATCGGTACGCTCTGGTGTGAACAGCAAGAACGCCAAACACAAATCCAGCTTACCAGCACTAAAACAATCAAAAACGAACACAGGAAAGTTTTGAATACTTGAAAAATTTGAGGTTATTATGCACATTTTTGATGAAAAACTGTTGTGGGTAAGCCCACCTGCCATCGATCAAGGCGACCTCAATACCTATCTTGGTGCCTGTTCAGACCTCCAACTTTTCAGGGAGAGTAGATTTCCAGCAAAAGCTACCCTGCATTGATTTTAGAGCTTGTAGCTGGAATTCCTTCTCCTGATTGTGAAGGTCTGAACAGGTCACCAACAGAAGGTAATGAATAGCATAGGTTGCTCCATTTTGTTTTTTTTTTTGCACCGCCCACCTCCACAGGTTACTAAATCAGTTGCAGTATGCTTGTAGGGCTTGGTGCTTTTTTCTCTCTGGATTATGGGGTCAGAGGTCTCCCCCCCCACCAATAAATGGAAGAAAAAGGGTCTTTTGGGAATTGGGACTCTATAAGAGGTAAAAATAGAGTAGGACCACCTGTACTGAGGTCCCGTTGAAAGTCGGAGGTGGCTAAAACAGATTTGATCAAAACATGTGAACTAAGAACCTCAAGTTTTTTTCACAGATTTAAAAAATGGGGTCCATCAGGGAGGTCAAAACTGTGACAAGGTTAAATATACTCAGCCTCTTATAGGTGTTGCCTGATTTCTTCACTCTTCTATGAAGATCTACTTCTTGGGCTAGATGATCTCTTTGGGAGAAGAGATCATTAATTTCGGTGCAGATAAAATGGCAAAGCGTTTTCTGTGTGGTTTGACTCTTAATAAAGCACTTGAGCTCTGAGTGGGGAAGGGCATAAGAGCTTGTGGGGGGTCACTGCAATTCCTTTTTCGGCTACCTTTTTCACATCCTCCGGCGGCCCCAATGTTACTGATGCCAGCCACAATCACTTATAGGCCTGACTCATGCTGCAGTTTTTGATTTCTTTTTTTAGGTAGGTTTGACCAAATCCAGGTGTGGATTATGGAAGAATTAAAGGGACAAAGGATGTTTCCTCCTTTCTTGTATCCACTCCCAGCTCTGAAATAAAAAGCTAGAGAACAGAAAAAACTTAGTTACTTGTGATAATCCAAACCTACACTGGCCCCCCAAGCCACGAGCCTGTTCCATCATAGCTTCAGCCCTGCTCTGTGCTGGAGGGAATTGAAGCTGTCAGCAGTGAGATGGACTCCCACTGTATAGCACTGACTCCCAGGCCGCCTTTATTTATTCACTGATTACACTAGATATACAGTGGTGACGGCCCTGATACATGACGTGGGTAGACGCCTCAAGACACAAGTGCAAAACTGCAAAACAGCCCAGTGGCCGACATCACGGTCTACTGGTCCTGGCTGTAACGATCCGGCGATGACGGTAGGCACTGCCACCTCGATTGTTGGTTAGCAGGAGTGGATCCACTGTGATCACTGTGGGCGAGATGCTATAGGAGACTCACGCCAGGGAGTGGAGTCTAAGGAGCCCCTGGTCTTCTGTCAGGACCGCTCAGCGAGCGGGAGGTGGATCCACTGGTCACCGCTAGGAGTTGGCGTAGCCTACGCCGGGGAGCGGAGTCAAAGGGGCCCCATGTCTTCACTGGAGCCCGCCACAAGCAGGACGGGCTTGCTGCGGGGAAATTTCCCCCAGGTCGCTACCCCCGACGCAGGACCCAGCGGTGACAGCCGAAGCAGGTAGCGTAGGCACAGGAACAACCGAAGCGTGGTACTTGAATAGGCAGGACACCAGAGCGTAGGACCGGAGTAGGCAGAACGGGCTAGGCAGGACTGACAAGGCAGGAGCATAACGTAGGATACGGAACTGTCAGAGGAAACGCCAGCAAACGCAGACAAACGTTGCTAACGCAGGGACACCAACAATTGGGCGCCGACGGCAGGAAGGGGCATCCCTATAAGCCAAGCTCAAAGGCCATAGGTGGAAAGGGAGCACCAATTTGGTACTGTCTCTTTAAATCTAGGAAGCTGCTCATGCGTGGCCCCTAGTGGGCGGCCGGGATAGTGCAGGCAGAAACAGAGACTGCCGCACAGCGCTGAAGTAGGAAGCTGGATGCGGACAGGTAAGTCATAGTTGCCAACTTTTGAAAATGAGAAAGCAGGAGATCTCAGTGGGCGACGTGCGTAGCGCGCCGCGGCAAAAATTTGCATGGACACGCCCATCTTGTATGTATGCCACACCCCTTCAAAAAGCCACACCCACTCCACCTAACTGCATAACGGTTTTGGAAGAAAGCCCGGTAGATGCCCTTATAGCCAGGTTTGGTAACCCCCCCTTTAAACCCGGTAGTGCCCCAGTGGCAGGTGATTGCCCCCTATGTAGCCAGGTAGAGCCAAATTGTTAGCCAGGTAGATGCCCCCGTTGTTAGCCAGGTAGTTGCCCCCCTTGTTAGCCGGTTTGGTGCCCCCTTTGTTGCCAGGTAGGTGCCCCCCTTTGTTAGCCAGGTAAGATGCCCCCTTTGTTAGCCAGTTAGGTGCCCCTCTTTGTTTTGCCAGGTAGATGCCCCCTTTTTTTAGCCAGGTAGTGCTCCCTTTGTTTGCCAGGTAGTGCCCCCTCTGTTGCCAGGTAGTGCCCCTCTGTTGCCAGGTAGTGTCCCTTTGTTGCCAGGGAGTACCCCTCTGTTGCCCGTAGATGCCCCCCTTGTTTGCCAGGTAGATGCCCCCCTCTGTTGCCAGGTAGTGCCCCCATTTTTGCCAGGTAGTGCCCCCATTTTTTGCCAGGTAGTCCCCCCTTTCTGTTGCCGGGTTTGTGTCCCCTATGTTCCCAGGTGTCCCCCCTCTGTTGCCGGTAGATGCCCCATTGTTTGCCAGGTAATGCCCCCCTCTGTTGCCAGGTTTTTCCCCATTTGTTCCCAAAGGTATTTCCCCAAATTTTTTGCCAGGTAGTGCCCCTTCTGTTGCCAGGGTTGTGCCCCCTCTGTTTCCCGGGTTTAGTGCCCCCGGGTTGCCGGTGTTGCCCCCTTGTTCCCGGGTTTTTTTTCCCCCCCTCTGTTGCCGGGTTTTGGTTCCCCCCCCTTTTGTTCCCAGGTAGTTGCCCCCTCTTTTTGCCGGGGGTTTAGTTTTTCCCCCTTTCTGTTCCCCAGGTAGGGGCCCCCTCTGTTAAAAAGGTATTTCCCCCCTTTCTTTTGCCAAAGGTAGTGCCCCTCTGTTGAGGTATTTGTCCCCTCTGTTGCCAGGTATTTCCCCCCATTTTTCCCAGGTATCCCCCCTCTGTTGCCAGGTAGATGCCCCCTCTGTTCCTGATAGTGCCCCCATAGTTCCCCGGGATGGGTCCCCCCATAGTTGCCAGGTAGTGCCCCCTCTGTTGCCAGGTGTGCCCCCTTGTTCCCAGGTAGTGACCCCATTGTTGCCAGGTATTTCCCCCACCTCTTTTGCCCGGTGATCCCCCCCTCTGTTGCCCAGTTTAGTGCCCCCATTTTTTTCCCGGGGTAGTGCCCCCTTTGTTCCCAGGGTAGTGCCCCCTCTGTTGCCGGGTTTAGTGCCCCCTCTGTTGCCGGTAGTTCCCCCCTTTTTTTTGAAAGGTTTTGCCCCCTTTTGTTCCCCAGGTGGGGCCCCCTCTGTTGCCAGGTAGATGCCCCATTGTTGCCAGGTTGTGCCCCTCTTTTCCCAAGGTTTGTGCCCCCTTTTTGGGCCGGGGTGGTGTCACCTCGGGGGTTGCAAGGAAAGTGCCCCCCCCCTGTTGCCCAGGAAGTTTTCCCCCTTCTTTTTAAAGGGTGGGTTTGGCCCCCTCTGTTGCCGGTAGGCCCCCAAACTGTTCCCGGGTTTGGGTTCCCCCCTCTGTTCCCAAGGTAGTGCCCCCTTTTGGTTTCCCAAAGGTAGTGCCCCTTTTGTTCCCGGGTAGTGCCCACCATTGTTGCCAGGTAGTGCCCCCAACTTTTTTCCCAAGGTAGATGTCCCCTCTGTTGCCAGGAAAGTGCCCCCTCTGTTGCCGGGTAGTGCCCCCTCTTTTTGGGGCCAGGAAAGTGCCCCCTTTTGTTGAAAGGTAGTCCCCCCTCTGTTGCCAGGAAATTTTGCCCCCCTGTTGCCAGATAGTCCCCCCCTTCTGTTCCCGGGTTTGGGGGCCCTTTTTTGCCGGGGTATTCCCCCCCATTTTTTCCCAAAGGTTAGTGAACCCTCTTTTTGCCAGGTAGTGTCCCTCTGTTGCCAGGTAGTCCCCCCCCTTATAGCAAATTTTAAAAATAAAATAAAAAAATTTCCCACTCCCCTTTTACCAGGCCCCCCTGCAGCCCCCCAAAAACCGATCCCCTCAGCGGGCGGGGGGACTGGTGCACCCCGCGGTCATTTCCCCCCTGCCCCCTAAAACCTTTAAGTAGGGCCCGGCACCCCGGCCCCTTGTACTACAGGGGGGGGAGGGGAATGCCCCTATGCCCCCTCCTCCCAACAGTTTGGGACTTGGGGGGGGGGTGAGTGTCCCCCAGGGGCCCGCTTCCCCCGGGCCTGTGAAAAGGGGGGGGAAACTGGCGGCGCCGAGTAGCGCACCAGCGTTTACTCTGGCTCCGCGGTCTTTTTTAAAAAAACCCAGTTGCTGCGGGCCCGGCGGGAAAGGAATGCCAACTCTCCCCGGGCCCCCCCCCCCCCAAAAGCGGGGAGTTTTCATGTATGAGGTAAGTAGGGGTTTTTGCAGCGCATGCGGGGCTGATGCGCCGGGGGTTCGGAGGTGGCCCCGCGGCCCCGGGGAGGTGGCAGGAGCGGGGAGGTGGGGGGAGGGAACCGCGGGTGCGGGTTACTCTTCACTGGACCCCGCCCCCAAGGAAAAGGGCAAACGTCGCGGGCTTGTGGGGGACCCCTAGGTCGCAAACCCAAAACGGGGGGCTTTGAGGGGGAAAAACACAAAAAAAATTTAAAATGACACTTGGGCAAGAGCAGGAGGTTCCTCTTTTTCCCCTGAGGTTAGGAGGTGCGGGTGCGGTCCCAAAGGAAACCCCAGGAAAAAGGGGAGCGGGGTTGGTGAGAACTAAGTGCTGGTGGGCAAAAAACGCTCCCCGGGCCCAGGGGAAAAGGAACCGGGGCCCGACAAGTTATTTGCGCAGGGGACAAGGCCACCGAGAACCCCCCAAACGGGGGGAGAAGCAGCGGGGGACAAGGCGGGGAACGGCCCCACGCTGGGGGTTTTGGGGCCGGGGGGGACCATTCCCCCGGGGTCTATTTTTACTCCCTGTTTTGTTGTAGGGAAAAATATTTAATGAAATGTTAAAAAGATTTTAAGAAACCCCTTTGAATTGCCAAAAAAATTAAAGCCTTTTCCGACTGCGATTTAAACCCAGGAACCTTCTCTTTGGAAGTTCAGGGAAAAAATTAATTTAAAATAGCGCGGGGGCCGGGAAACTGGAGGGAAAACAAAACAGGGGTTTATTGCACAAAAAAAAGTAACGGATTTCCCAAAAAATATAAAAATAGGGATTAAAAATTTAGGAGGAAAAAAATATAAAGAGGGAGTTTTTCCGAAATTTGGGTCCAGGCTGGAGGGGCCCTTTGAAGTGAAAAGCACTGCCCCTCTCCCAGCCTGTGTGTGGGGTTAGGGGCGGCTTGGGGCTGACCCCCAGGGAGAGAGGGGGGGCCCGCGGTCATTGGGGTTTTCCCAGTTTATAAAACCTTTTGTCAAACCTTTTCTATGTACAGGTTATAGTACAAAAGGCCCTTTGAAACAAAAAATCTACATTTAAAAAAAGTATTCCCCAATTTTTGTTTTGGGAAAATAAAGTCCCTTAAAATTTGTAACTCGGGGTGTCACTATTGGGTGTTACAAAATTTTGACTTTTTAAATCCCAATTACAGGGCCCTTCCTAGGTTTCACCCCAAAGTGTTTTGGAATTTTTAAAGGGGGGACCCCCAAATTTGTCCAAATAAATCTACAAAAATGTCAGAGAGGGGGGGCGCCCCTAAATTGAGCTTTAACCTCTAAAGTGTTTAAGGGGTTTTCTTTTCAGCTTCTAGATCAAATTTAAATATTAACTTAATTGAGTCAAATTGTATTATCATTATCTTTTGGAAATTTGCTCAAGCCCGAAATAAGATCCCTTTCATCTCGTGACCCTCTTTAAATCATTATTGTGGATTATGGATTATAGTTTTCTTAATGGTTTAAATTTTACAAAAATTTTTTAGAACTTTTTATTTTAATTTAAAAAATGTTTAAAATCTGTTTTATTTTGGGCGGGGTGACGGGCAGAAAGAAAAACCCGAGGGGGTTGATATCACCAGTTATAAAGCGATGAGAACCCAAAATTTTTAACATGTTCAGAATGTGAAAAAATGTTTTACTTGGAAATAACTCTTGAGCGAAATGGAGATGTCACACAGGGGGAAAGAACCCCATATTCAGGTTTCAAATTTGTGGGAAAGTTTTTACTGGAAATCACATTTGTTCGACTTCAAAAAACCCACAGGGGAAAAGGGCCTTTACTAAAGGTTAAGTTTTGGAGAGAAACGTTTTACCCCGAAATACTTTGTTCAACAGGGAGAGATGTCACACAGAGGGAGATCCCATTTTAATGTTCGGGAATGTGGAAAATGTTTTAATCAAAAAATCACAGCCCCGTTCAACTTCGGGAGATTTCCCCCGGGGGGAAACCCGGGGTTTTCATGTTCAAAAAGTGCCCAAATTTTTTTTTCTCGGAAAATTCACACCCCTTGTTTAAATGGAGAGGGTCACACGGGGGGAAGAAGCCTTTTTCATGTTCAAAATTGTGAGAAATTTTTTAAACTGGAAAATCAGATTTGTTCAAACACGAAAAGATGTAACAGGGAAAAAAAGGCCCCATTTTTTGTTCAGAAGGGGGAAAAATGTTTTTAAAAAATTCGGTCTTGTTCGACATGAGAGTTGTCACACAGGGGAGAAGTCATTTTTATGCTCAGAATGTGAGAAATGTTTTACTAAAAAAAACCCAAAAGTTTGTTAAACCTTGAGGATTCCCCACGGGGGGAGAAGCTGTTTTCATTTTTAAAAAGTGGAAAAATTGTTTTACTCGGAAATCACATCTTGTTCTCATGAGGGGATGTCCAAAAGAGGAGAAGCCATATTCATGTCCAAAAATGTGAAAAAATTGTTTTACTCGGGAAATACGGCTTGTTCGACATGAGAGATTTTCACCCCGGGGGAGAACCCCTTTTTCATTTTGGGGGGGAATGTGAAAAATTGTTTTAATCTGAAATAACATTTTTTTCAACATGAGGGGAGTCACAAGGGGAGAAAAAAGCCATTTTTCCATTTTCAAAAAGTGAGAAATGTTTTATAGAAATAACACTTGTTCAACATGAGAGTTTGGTTCCAAAAAGGGGGGGAAGCCATTTTCATGTTCAGAATGTGAAAAAATGTTTTACTCAAAAAATCAAAATTCTTTTTTCAACTTGAGAAAATGCCCAACAGGGGGGAACCCTTTTAAATTTTCCCGAATT
Source organism: Phyllomedusa bahiana (assembly GCA_025379985.1). NCBI lineage: Eukaryota > Metazoa > Chordata > Amphibia > Anura > Hylidae > Phyllomedusa > Phyllomedusa bahiana. The sequence continues at coordinate 86,284 of JAODAL010008768.1, read as the reverse complement.
TTGGGCAAATGTTTCGGGGAAAAAAATAAGTCTTGTTCTACTTGAAAAGTTGTCACACCAGGGGAAAAGGGCCATTTTTGGTTTGCTCGAAGGGTTGTTAACTTTTTTAAACTATAAAATCCCTTTTTTTCGAAAAATGAGAAAATGTCACAAGGGGAGAATTTCTTTTTTATGCTCAAAATGGGGTGAAATTTTTTTACTCAGAAATCACTGCTTTTTTCCCGCATGAGCCGTTTGGCAAAAAGGGGAGAAGCCATATTATGTTCAGAAATGTGAAAAGAAATTTTTTTACTCAGAAATCACATCTTTTTAAACAGGGAAGGGGTAACCCAGAGGTGAAGGCCATATTCATGTTCAGAATGTGAGAAATGTTTTACTCAAAAAAAATTCACTTTTCTTGTTCAACATGAGAGATTTTCACACGGGGAAAAGGGCCTTTTTTTATGCCGATTGTGAAAAAATGTTTTTTACTCAAAAATTTTCAAAGCTGGTTTTAAATTTAAATGTCCCCGGGGGAGAAGGGTTTTCATGTTCAAAATTTGTGCCCAAAATGTTTTACTAGAAATCCATCTTGTTCAACTAAAAGGGGATGTCACAAAGAGGTGAACCCAAATTTTTCATGTTCAGAATTTTGAGAAGAAATGTTTTACCGAAATCAAAATTTGTTAAAAAGGGAAGAAAATTTTCACAAGGGGAGAACCCTTTATTCATTTTAAAGGGGTGGCAATTGTTTTACAAAGGAAAAAACAGCTCTTGTTCTAAAATGAGAGATATCCACGGGGGAAAGAAGCCTTTTTGATGCTCAAAAATTGTTTTTAAAAGGGTTTTTACTTTTAAAAATCGCTCTTGTTTACATCAAGGTTCTTGTTAGATTTCGGGGTTAATAAACCCCTTTGGTTTTGTAATAGATCCCACAGATTTCTTTGAAAAATTTATTCAAGTGAAGCTACAGGACATTTTTAACCCTCATAGATAAAAAGTATGGGAAAGTTTTTAAAACCTGCGCTCCAAAACTCGCAAAACATTCCCCTCCATTCATGCTTTTGATGAAAAAGGTCTCTACGGCAGTTGATAATTTGTTTCCCTTGATCTCTAATCTTAGAGCTCGGGAGTCCATAGAGTTTTCTGGAGGGACAGGTTCCCGGTTTTGTCTGTCGCATTATTGTATTTGGCTTAAAATCAGATCACAGTACAGCTGAAACAAATCGAATAAATGCATCACCTATTGAGCGTCCTTATCAAAAGATGCAATGTGGCATCTCTTTCAATTATTGACCAAATTTAGGGTCACTATGTCCCATGTAATGGTATGTGCTGTGATCAGGTCCTGGTCGTGCTGTACCCAACCTGCTACTCATCTCTGTCCAGCCATCGTCCCCACCTTCAGTCTTCTGCTCCAGTCCTCTCTGTCAAGCTGCATGCTTGCTGCTGTGCTCTAGGGAGCATGGGGACTGGTTCCTCCTGATTAAAAGGACCAACGCGCACCACCCACCTGCTGCATGGCCAACCACTTCAGACCATGGACTTTTTCAGGATCCAGCATCCCATGCCAAGTTATTGGTGTCCGTTCTATGGGCCACATGGATGAAAACTTTCACATCAATGGAGGCACAGTGAGCCCTAACTGGAGCCCAGCCCACTGTCCCTGCCTACTTGACATGCTGCCCTAGGTTGCTGACACCAACTGGGCGACAGACAGACCTGCTTCCGGACCTGAATTGGAAACTTCTTTATCATATCATTTAGTTGATTCATATAGGCCTCTGTGGGATCATTTCCAAGTTTGCAGTAGTTGATGGGGTTGGACAGCTGCCTGTTTGCTTCCTGGATATAGTCAGAGGTGTTCATTATGACTATTGCACTCCCTTTGTCAGCAGGTTTTATAATTATGTCTTGATTTTCCTTTAGTGAAGCAATAGCCTTCTGTTCCTGCAGGGTTAGGTTATGCACCTGTTTCTTTTGTTTCTCCAGGATCTCTGATTTTACTTTACTTCTGAAACAGTCAGTGTATTTATCCAGTGGTGCATTAGTTCCAGGCCGTGGTGTCCAGGTTGATTTTTTGGTAGGTTTCCTTATGGTCTGTTCTGTCTCAGATTCCCTGCTGTATGGGAGGTCTTTGTCGTAAAAGTATTCTCTCAGTCTTATTTTTCTGAAAAATTCCTCCATATCATTTCAGAGTTTGACATGGTCAGTGAGTGCTGAGGGGCAGAAGGAGAGACCTTTGGAGAGAACTGACCTTTCATGTTTGTTTGGCTCATGAGAGGAAAGGTTGACAACACAGCTCTGGTGAGCAGGGTTGGTACTTGCTGTTGTAGGGATGGAGCCTATTGGAATGAGCCTCTCCTTTTTACATTTTGTTAAGAAGATGATGTCGCTGTTGAGTTGTGCAAGTTTCTTAAGCCGGTTTTTCAGTTCCAATCTTGTGCGGTACATTGTGGTATCTTGCAAGTTGCTAGTAGTATAATGTTGCACCGTGTTAGTCATAGAAAGTAGTAGAAGAGTGAAGAAATCAGGCAATACCTTTTAGAAGCTAACTGAAACCAGTCACACAGCTCATACAGTTCATACTCAGCCACAACTATTTTACTTTTGAGAGGACCTGTACCTACAGCGAATGGGAACTTCAATGGGGTCCAGATCTGTGCGGCAATATGCAAATCTCTTTATGGCAGAACTGGAAGGAGCATCTCTATACACATGCACAACCAAACCCATGATGGACCTCCATTATATCGATGATATCCTTGTCATCTGGACTGCAGGTGAGAAGGCCCTACTTCATTTCCATAATAACTTCAATGACTTTAACCCCACCATCAACCTTAAGATTACCTATTCAGAGAGCAAAATCCACTTTCTGGATACCACAAACCCACAGACAGAACGGCCTACCTCAGAAATGACAGCTTCCACCCCAAGCACACAAAACAATTTATTATATACAGCCAGGCTATAGGATGCAATCTATTATATTCATCCAGGCTATACGATACAATCCATTATATACAGCCAGGCTATAGGATACAATCCATTATATACAGCCAGGCTATAGGATACAATCCATTATATACAGCCAGGCTATAGGATACAATCCATTATATACAGCCAGGCTATAGGATACAATCCATTATATACAGCCAGGCTATAGGATACAATCCATTACATACAGCCAGGCTATAGGATACAATCCATTATATACAGCCAGGCTATAGGATACAATCCATTATATACAGCCAGGCTATATGATACAATCCATTATATACAGGAAGGCTATAGGATACAATCCATTATATACAGCCAGGCTATAGGATACAGTCCATTATATACAGCCAGGCTATAGGATACAGTCCATTATATACAGCCAGGCTATACAATACAATCCATTATATACAGCCAGGCTATACGATACAATCCGTTATGTACAGCCAGGCTATAGGACACAATCCGTTATATACAGCCAGGATATACGATACAATCTGTTATATACAGCCAGGCTATACGATACAATCCGTTATATAAAGCCAGGCTATACAATACAATCCGTTATATAAAGCCAGGCTATACGATACAATCAATTATATACAGCCAGGCTATAGGATACAGTCCATTATATACAGCCAGGCTATATGATACAATCCGTTATATACAGCCAGGCTATAGGATACAATCCGTTATATACAGCCAGGCTATACGATACAATCTGTTATATACAGCCAGGCTATAGGAAACAATCCGTTATATACAGCCAGGATATACGATACAATCTGGTATATACAGCCAGGCTATACGATACAATCCGTTATATACTGCCAGGCTATAGGATACAATCTATTATATACAGCCAGGCTATATGATACAATCTGTTATATACAGCCAGGCTACATGATACAATCCGTTATGTACAACCAGGCTATATGATACAATCCGTTATATACAGCCAGGCTATACGATACAATCCATTATATACAGCCAGGCTGCAGGATACAATCCGTTATATACAGCCAGGCTATAGGATGCAATCTATTATATACAGCCAGGCTATAGGATACAATCCGTTATATACAGCCGGGCTATACGATACAATCCGTTTATACCAGCCAGCTATAGGATACAATCCGTTATATACAGCCAGCTATACAAATACAATTGTAATTTGCTCAACAACCAGACCTGACAACACCTTCTGGATTTGAGGACAAAATTTCTCAAACTTGGATACAAACTAAAATTGACGGATAACCAAATAAACAAAGCAGCAGCCATTAACAGAGACAATCTACTTAAATACAAAAAGACCCAGAATGAAGAACGAGTGCCCCTAGTTTTCACCTACAACCCACAGCTGGAGATCCTACAAAAGATTGCCAAGGAACTCCAACCAGTGCTACATAGGGACAACAGACTCAAAGAAATATTCCCAGTCCCCTCTCCTTTCCTTTCGGCAACCACCAAACCTGTGGCGCATTATTGTCCGGAGCGCCCTGAAGGCCCCAACAGAAAATGGCACCTCACCCTGTCTGCAGAACAGGTGCAAGACCTGCAGGCACAACCACATTGAAGTAGAACTGAATTAACTCTAATATGAAATGATAATCCAAGCATCCATTTTAATTTCTGTCAGCCATTTTAAATGTTAGCTAGAATCTTAGTGTTAGAATATCTGGTGCTAATAATCTAAACTGCTGACTAGAGATGTACTATGATCAACATGTTTGTTTTTACCATCATGCCATTGACTTCAGGAGCCATGTTATTTGCCTAACTACAGATAACAGGGCATCGTGTCCTAACGTCTAAGGACAGACAAACATTGGCCAATGGACTAAGAGTGAAGGTAAACCAGTGGCCCCAAAATCTCTTGCCAGCACTAGCTGAGGCTGCCCATGGGTTTATTCATTGTGGTAAGATAGCGATGCAGAATTTGGTTTTCACATACTGGTGTGCCCCAGGGTTCACTGTAGTTACAGAGCGGAAGTGTCTGTTGTGCCAGACGTGCCTCCAGCAGAGTGCTGGGGGAACAGTGAGAACCTCACCTTCACACCTCCCATCGTCCACGGGTCCTTTTCAGATCCTACAGGTAGACTTCATACAGCAATCAAAGGTAGGAAGGTTATCGTATGTCTTTGTATGGGTTGATTAATTTTAACTTAATGCTTAGGCGTATCCAACTCTCAAGTTGTGTCTAGTGCACTGCATTCACTGGTAATATATTCAATCGTACCCTCAAAGAGAAGTTAGCCAAATGCTCCAAAGAAACTGTTATGAGGTGGCCAGATGCCTTACCTCTTTTTTTATGGGACATGCGCAGTACCCCTAGAGGGGTACTTCAACTTTCACCATATGAAACCTTGTTAAAAAAAAAAATTACCCAATCACTCACTCTCACCTCCAGAGATTCAACAACACTCAGTGTTAACAACTCTAAGTGTGGATTTTGTGCTACAACTCCAAAGACAATTGAGAGATTTACATTGCGAAGTGGGGGACATGCAACCTATTCCTACTCTCGCTTTGTAAGATATGCATAAATAATCTGTGAATAATCTGTAAATGTGATTTATGAGGAATTGTGTATATTAAACTTACTGTATCGTTAATTGTAAATGGAGAATTTATAAGTATCACTGAGTGGCCTGGAAATGGTTTCTATAGTTTATTACAAGTGGTTAAATCAAGCAGGATGTACACAGAAGGGTTATTGCTTTAGACAATTGGAGTGATCAAAGGCCTTTACATGACACAGAAGACTTATTTCCTTTAGAACAAATTTTGCCAGGTGAATAGGATGCACTCAATTGATGAAGAGTGCCCATACTTCATTTGCATGTGTCGACTGTATAATTTGCCCACAGGGGGAAAAAGGTCTTAACAGGAAAAGATACAATAAACAGAGTAGTGTTTATTGCCCCAGGATTGATCACAGGAGATATATCAGGATGAACAAACAATTATCATAGAGGTGTTTATTACCCCAAAACTGATCAAAGGAGAGAGATTGCTTCCTCTTAATGGTGGGAAAATTGAGATCAGAAGGAAAAAATGACATAAATATCCAGAGTTAGATGACTGAGAAAAGCACTCTTGGGAAGGACTCTTGGAGCACTCTTGAAGGGACAGTCCAGAGGGAACCTTTTCCAGATTGGTAGATATACTCATAGATCTCCATATATGAAATTATTGTTGTTGTTTGTTTCACAGTTTGTGATATAATTGTTTGCAATTTCTGTGCTGGTTACTGTGTTTTTCCCAGGGTGTGTTTTGTAAAGGTGTTTATGTTAGGGTTAATATATATATGTTTTTCCCTGTACTTGATTTATGATTTATAACCTTGTGTGGTGTATGATTTTAACAAATTTTACCCCATTGTACCCCATTTAATTCTGGATAATATATAATCTCTTTTTAATACATTTTGTTGTTGGTGTGTTTTTACTTTGCTGACCGTCCCCTGAGAATCTAGGTGGGAATATTGTTGTTGTTCAATATTAATATTCAAGAATACTAATGTGTTCATCCTGATATATCTCCTGTGATCAATCCTGGGGCAATAAACACTACTCTGTTTATTGTATCTTTTCCTGTTAAGACCTTTTTTCCCCCTGTGGGCAAATTATACAGTCGACACATGCAAATGAAGTATGGGCACTCTTCATCAATTAAATCCCCTGATTGCATCCTATTCACCTGGCAAAATTCGTTCTAAAGGAAATAAGCCTTCTGTGTCATGTAAAGGCCTTTGATCACTCCAATTGTCTAAAGCAATAACCCTTCTGTGTACATCCTGCTTGATTTAACCACTTGTAATAAACTATAGAAACCATTTCCAGGCCAGTCAGTGATACTTATAAATTCTCCATTTACAATTAACGATACAGTAAGTTTAATATACACAATTCCTCATAAATCACATTTACAGATTATTCACATTTATGCATATCTTACAGCTTGTCACAACACCAAGAGACTGTGTCTTGATCCATAAGTTCTTACGTTCTGGTTCTCTTACAGAAAGGTGGGAAGGTCCATATCAAGTCCTGATGATAACTCCTTCAAGTGTGAAAGTCGAAGGAAGAGGGACTTGGATCTATGTATCGCACTGCAAACGTGTGACTCCCATCAAGAAAGAAGCAGACGGTCCTGCTGTCCAACCAGAAGGTGAAGCAGAATGCCTGAGTTCCTCTGCTCCTGCCATAAACCACCACCTAAGCCACAGCTGAGGTAATCAAGGTGTTCCTCTTCCATCACATGAAGAAAAGATGCCTCTCCTGTTCAAGAAATTACTTGGTCCCCAACCCAACAAGAGATTGTGCGTTACCATAATGGGAGGGTTGTTTGTTGTCATTCTTATTGCTGCCTTTTTCACAGGAATACATCAGTTTTGTATCAGCTGAAGATTACTACGATAGCTTGGGCCGGAGGAAGCCCAAAGGTGAGAGTGAGGGAAACAATGACTATTCCAGGACGCGGAAAAGCACATCTGTTATATATGATTGCATTGAAAATGACTTCATACATAAGGGGTACAGGCTAGGTGCATAATATGGTGTTATGATCGAGTAGAGTCTGTAAGGTTTAAATGTGAGCTACATGAACACTTGCAAGAAAAATGGGATAATAAGTTACTTAAAATGCACAACACCATAGCTAAACACACAGGCCTTCAAGACTGTTGGATATGTACACATTCACATGTATCCTCACAGTCCATGCCTTTCATAGCCAGATCCCATTGAAGAGTTCATTTTTGGAGAAAATGACACATACACTTTCACAGGTAATTCCAGTCTTTTCAAGGTACAATATCATAAGGGTTGCCCTGCCAATTGCAGGATGGTCGGCACCCCCATGGTGGGTAGCAATACGTGACCTTTCAATGGTAAACCCCAAGTTCTTATCCATATGTGGCACAAGTTCAACACCTCTCAGATGCAACAGAGTAAACACTACAAAAAACATTTTTAAAAGGTACTTTCCCCCCATATTTTTGGGACACCCAAGAAAAGTATTTCCCCAAAAACTTCAGACCCCCTTGGGAAATGGGGAGCAAAAAGAAAACATTTTCATTTTTCCCAACAGGTTTTAATTTAACCATTTTAAATGAAAAAGGGGCCCTTAAAACATCTTAGTAAATTTGGGATGAATGGTTTTCAGAACTTAAACTCTATTCCCAAATGAGTTGCAAGGACCATAGAAAGGATCCCCCCTCACCTCCTTTCTCTTTCCCCCCCCTTTTGTAGTTTTGGTAAGCCCCCCCGGGGTTAGGGCCCCTCTCTCCCCCCCTTGTCCGTGCCAATTGCCCATTACCCTTATCACTGAAACTCTTTTGATTTATGTAATGTATGTAACCCCCTCAAAATGTACAGGCCCCCTGGAATCAAGGGGGCGCTTTAAAATAAATAATAATAAAAATAAAAAAAAGACTTTTTCACAAATTTTGGGTGTCCACCCCCCTAGAGTAAAAAACCCCCATCAAAGGGTACGAAACTAAAATTTTTCCTACAGATTATTCACTAAAATAGGAGTCGACCATATTGTTCTTCTTCCTGACAACATGTATTATGTATGTGATTCTTATGTATGAGGTTCTTTGATCAAATACCAAGACATACAATAATGAAAAGGACTGATCCCTAAAAACCTTTGATCAAGTTTAATCCAGTCTCCTATGCACTCACTCCCTTTCCATTTGCAGATAATATTATAAGAATATACAACACACACAACATGGGGCAACTAGGATCACTTTTTGACAACATTATTGATGAGATTTTTTATGCCATTGAGATTCTTAATAACTACACGAAGTGTGTACATAGACCCCAACTTCTTAGTTAGAATAGACTTACTTGCAGACAAGAGATAAGAGTTGAAGAACAAGTTCTGGGTAGAGCATGACGTAGGCCCAGCAAGTAAATGGTTCTCTTGGCTCAACCCAGCCAACCAGTTCAATGGCATTGGTCGGTGGTTCAGCGGATTAGCCCATATCCTCACCCACATTTTTTTTCCCTGTCTTATCATCTGGATCTTGATCAAATGTATTGGGAATAAGGAGAGTTTCTTCAGACCTAAGTGGTCTAACGGTTAGAATATTCTGAATGTAAACATCAACACTGCTGCGGATGAGATACTCCTTGTCAATGAACCCCAGCAGTACTACGTATTAAGACTTAAGTAATGATATAATTATCAGAGAGAGGAAATGAAGTGGAATCTATGGGAAATTAATATAAAAATGATAATTTACGCATTACTTTAAATTTATACTTACAAGCTATGTTTCTGCACAAACTGTCTTTTAGTTAATCACTTAGAAAAAAAATGAATTCTGCCAGTCACCCTGACTGGCACATAGTACATTTATACACTGGCACACCAAAATTCAAAAAGAATATTTAAATTTATTTTCAGGAGAAACAGTATTATGCCAAATAATGCTCTGTATAAGGATTTGATGAGTAAGACAATGATCAGATTACTGCACAAAATTCAACAATTAATAGGTAATAGGTAAAAGTTGAAATCGGCACGATTTTTAGGTTGATCGGAAATTTCCGATCCCGCAATATTTTATGTTACAATCTGACAGGAAGCACCATTTTCGGCACTTCCTGTCATTTTGGCGGCTAGCAAATCAGCTTAGAGCATAGAGCAGGGTGAGCTGGGTGTGCGACGTCATGACTGTGATGTGTATGGTTGTCATTGTCTGGAAAAAATCACTTGACCACATTTTGCATAGAACAGCCTTTCCTGTTCAGTATCAGTGTTTCAGTGTCTCTTTCAGTGTCTCTCACTACAGCAAGAGGTGTGCTAGGTCTCTCTCAATACAGCTCAGCTCAGAGACAGTTCTCTTTATTCATACAGAAAACTATGCTTTTAGCTGTGAACATTACAATATAGGTAGATTAGGGAATTTCAGTTCTTAGTTAGTTAGACAGAGACTTTTAAAGAAGCATCTGGCGCTGTACAGCCGCGGGGAATGGGGCGGGGGAGGCGAACACTGACAGGCAGGCAGGCTTTTGAAAGGAGAGTGTATATTGTGCAAAACCCACCTTTTCTTATCCACAGGCCCTGCTCACAGGGCAAGCCGGGCATTTGCCCGGCAGGCCGCTGGGGTCCGGGCCACAGGCAGCTGGATCCCCCTACAGGGACATTTTTCCCCCTGGGCCCCGATTCCGCGCCGTCTTTTCGCGCTACAGGGCCACAAGCGCAACCACGACCTAAAACCCGTCTTTTCAGCTCCCAGAGCCGCGGGGCAGGCACGCGATGTGATGACGTCATCGCGCACCCGCTCCGCGTCCTACACACTGCTGCAGGTGGCCGCTCTGGGTGAAGACAGAAGAGGAAGCAGAGACATCAGGTAAGTATTGTTTTTTACTTTTTTAAAAAAAAAACTACTGGCCCTGTCTAGCTATATACCAGCCATGTATAGCTATTTACCAGCCCTTACTAGCTATATACCACCTGTCTAGCTATATACCAGCCCTGCCTAGCTATATACCAGCCCTGTCTACTATATACTGCCCTGTCTAGCTATATACCACCCTGTCTAGCTATATATACTGCCCTGTCTAGCTATAAATTAGCCCTCTCTAGCTATATACTGCCCTGTCTATCTATATATCTACCCTTTATTGCTATATACCTTCCCTGTCTAGCTATATACCAGCCCTGTCTAGCTATATACAGCCCTGTCTAGCTATATACCAGCCCTGTCTGCCTATATACTACCCCTGACTACCTATATACTGCCCCTGTCTGCCTATATACTAGCCAAGTATGCCTATATACTGCCCCTGTCTGCCTATATACTAGCCCTTCTGCCTATATACTGCCCCTGTCTACCTATAAGTGGCCCTGTCTATATACTGGCCCTGCCTGTTTACATACTGGCTCTGACTGCCTACATACTGGCCCTAGCTGGCTAATTACTGCCCCTGGCCCTAGCTGGCTAATTACTGCCCCTAGCCCTAGCTGGCTAATTACTGTCCGTAGCTGGCTAGTTACTGGCCCTACCTGGCTAATTACTGGCCCTACCTGGCTGATTACTGGGGGCAGCCCTAGCTACCTGGCTAGTTACTGGGGGCAGCCCTAGCTACCTGGCTAGTTACTGGGGCAGCCCTAGCTACCCCGGGTAGTTACTGGGGCAGCCCCAGCTACCTGGCTAATTACAAGGGTAGCCCTGTCTACCTACCAAATTAATGGAGGAAGGCCCTGTTTACCTACCCAATGGGGTTTCTACCTATTTACATGCCACTTTTCTGACATTTTTTATTTCCCAATTTTAGGTCTAACATATGCTGTTTGGGGAATTGATAGGAAAGTGTTGGAAAAGAGAGGAGTCTAAGATATATTTGTGGTAAATTCTACAGGGATGAGTAGTGACCACTAGAAGAGGACACTGCATGCTGTACTGGACAGAGAAAGAAATGGAAGGGAACGACTCATCAGGGAAGACATCATGGAGACATCAGTGGTTCAGCGGATTAGCCCATATCCTCACCCACATTTTTTTTTCCCTGTCTTATCATCTGGATCTTGATCAAATGTAAGGAAATTTCAGTTCTTAGTTAGTTAGACAGAGACTTTTACAGAAGCATCTGGCGCTGTACAGCCGCGGGGAGGGGCGAGGAGGGGGAAGGGCGGACACTGACAGGCAGGCAGGCTTTTGAAAGGAGAGTATATATTGTGCAAAACCCACCTTTTCGTATCCGCAGGCCCTGCTCACAGGGCAAACCGGGCAATTGCCCGGCGGGCCGCTGGGGTCCGGGCCGCAGGGCCGGCTCGGATCGCCCGCCGAGGGGACCAGTGTTTCCCCCCCGGTGGGCCCTGAGTCCCTGCGCTGGTCTGTGGCGCGCTACAGGGACCGCAATGGTTGCACCAGCGACCGGACCCCTGAGGCAGGGGACCGACAGGCCCCCCTCGCCACATGGCTGCACGGCTGGGTCACCGACCCAGCCATGCAGCCATCACGGCCGCCGCCTGCACCGCGCGGTGCAAGCAGCGGCCGAGGCTGAACAGCTGGGATCTTCTGATCCCGTCTGTTCAGCTCCCAGGAGGCCGCGTGGGTAGGCACGCGATGTGATGACGTCATCGCGCGCCCGCTCCGCGTCCTACACACTGCTGCAGGTGGCCGCTCCGGGCGAAAACAGAAGAGGAAGCAGAGACATCAGGTAAGTATTGTTTTTACTTTTTAAAAAAAATAAAAATACTGGCCCTGTCTAGCTATATACCAGCCCTGTCTAGCTATATACCTGCCCTGTCTAGCTATATACCAGCCCTGTCTAGCTATATACCAGCCCTGTCTAGCTATATACCGCCTCTAGAAACTATGCCCATATACCGCCCTGTATAGCTATATACCACCCTTTCTCGCTATATACCGCCCTGTCTAGCTATATACCCACCCTGTCTAGCTATATCCCGCCCTGTCTAGCTATATACCAGCCCTGTCTAGCTATATACCAGCCCTGTCTAGCTATATACCAGCCCTGTCTGGCTATATACCAGCCCTGTCTAGCTATACACCAGCCCGTCTAGCGATATACAGCCCTACCAGCTATTACTGCCCGCTACTATATACCGCCCTGTCTAGCTATATACCAGCCCTGTCTAGCTATATACTGCCCTGAAAAGGAAAGAAAAAGTAAATGTAAAAAGAGAGATGAAGAACAGAGAAAAAGAGGAATAGGGGCCAGATAAAGAATAGGAAGGTTGTATGGCAAATAGGGAAGAATAAAGGGGAAAAAAGAAGAATAAGTGCATGAGCTCTAGATGAAGGATAGAAGAATTAGGAAGCAGACTAGTACAAGGATGGAGGGGTAATGAAGATAAAGGATATTACCTGTGGTGGGTAGTAGAGGGAGACCAAAATAGGGCAACTGCAGTATGAGCAAAAGTGCTGAAAATGCAAGAAATATGTCTGTGGGGCATGAAAAGGAGAAGGTTAGAGACCAAGTATAGGAAAACAGTATAGGGGGAGAGGAGAGGAATACAGATACCTGGGATATAGGGGCAATCCGTTACAAACGGCGAGGAAGTGGGCTCTGAATAAGAGAAAGAAGGTCCCAGTTAAGTATAGGTGAAAAAATGAAAGGGAATCATAGAGGGTAGACACAAAGGAATGAGGGACCTACTGAATATAGAGGAGGTGGCTGGACTATGTCCGGTATGATGGAGAGAGCAGGAGGAATGAGACGCCGCGGTTGCGTCTAATAGTGGCGTCCACGCGGGAAAATGGAGATCCTCGCATGTGCAGAAGGAGATGGAGGTATAGTAAGGGTAAGGGCACAGAGAAGAGAACTGGGCATGCGCGGAACTTCTCTCCTATATTTACTATTTTGCCATAGGCAAACTTAAACTCTATCAGTTCTCAATCTATAACATAACTAAAACGTAACTTTTATTATGTATAACACTTAACCTCTATACACACTATTTAAAAACCTGATTTCTAAGCTCTCAATTTATCCCTTTCTAATTGTGAAGGAATAACTCCTTTTCTATTATCAAGTCTAGTAGAACACCACCTACTAACAGGGGAACCTTATATATACAGTGATTTACTAACTCCAAAAAGGGATCCCAAACATCCTACTTGGGCAGTCATCCCTAATCCAATGGACATAAAACATATAAGGTTTCCTTGTGAGACTCTCTGCAGTGGGTGACCCTGTAGACAGAGGTGAGAAATCACAATTTAAAATATCATGCCTGACCTCCCCAACATGTTTCACCAGCTAAATTGGCTTCATCAGGGGATAGAGGTCTGGTCCCATATGGTCTAGCTCATTTCCTTTTATATCATTTTAGGTATGCACCATATTCAGTTGCTCACCAATTAGCTACCAGAGAATCAACAAAACCCATTCCCCCTTTTACTCTCCTGCATGCATACTGATACTGTGCTGCTGCTGCTATGTTCTTATAAACAATATTCCTCAGACAAATTCACCATCTCTATAGTGGGCTTGCGCCCTATCTTACCGTACTGCCCGCGCCAACGCACTGCACCAGCAGACACCTCAGCCCTGACTGTGATGGACTTCCGTCCAATTTCTCTCATGTTATTGCGTCTGCGTGGCTCACCTAGAATGGACTTAGCAGAATAGGTGTTACATTTTACAGCACACTACTAGCTTTATCGCTTCCCATAAACCTTTTCTACTCTATGTCTAATATGCATGTTCATTGGGAATACATACTCCATTATACTGTACACTGCTATCTTAGTCTCTTCCCATAAACCTCTTCTCCTCTGTATCTAATATACATATTCATTTTAATAAAGCTACAGGTCTTATGGTTAGCCCGCCCCCTTTCCCGCAACTTCACCTCCCACCTTCCTCATTAAATATTCTTTCTTACAAGTCTCAGCTAGTTACCTAATTCATTACATTACAATGGGAATATGCAGAAATATTAGTACATTTATGCTCTATTGTATTTGCATACATTGAATTGCATATATTGTATTTAAAGTTAGCACAAAATCTACGCAGTGGGTAGAAACAATAAATGTATACATAAATAGATGGTAATCTACTCCCAAACTGCGTGTCGTCATAGCAATGTAAGTGTATATATTATATGATTCAGTTGCTAACAAATTCTTCATGCAAAGAAAAAATGTACATATATCCCAATTTGTTAAATAGAAACTGTGGACTCATGTGATCAATACCTATCATCATTGCAAAACACTGGGAAAGTGAGGGACAAGGTGGGGGCAGAGGGAGCAGGAGAGGGATAGGGGAAGAGAGAGAGAGAAAAAAAAGAGCATGTGAACTCTGGTGCTCCTATAGTCATATATTCAGCCATGCTTGTACCACTGACCGTACTTAATCACATATATTATGTTTCTTCAAAAATTATATAGGGAATCAGCAGGATTAAATAAATGCTGAAAATGAAAAGCCTTCATTTAGGCCATTGGGGTTCAATGTATTGAGACTGTGTATCCATCTTGCCTCTTCCTGCAACAAAACTACATCCAGGTCGCCCTTTCTTTCCCCTAGCTTTTTCACACAGATGCCCCAGAATTTTAGCACCTCTATTTCACCATTATGCACTTCCAAAATGTGTCTCGCTAGGAGAGTTCAGAGATTTCTGCTGTAGAAGAATCCTCCACAGGTTCTATTAATAGTCAAAAGCAGGGTAAGAAAACTGGTTGGAGGAAGGGACAGAGAAAGAACAAAGGTTGGACAAATAAGAAAACACATAAAAAATCATCTACCCAAACAGTACAAGATCAGAATCCTCAGAGATGCCAATCAGGAGAAGGATCAATGGGATCAAACACATTATCCTCTTCTGCATTCTGTGGTGTAGTGGCCCATGATGGGGAGCACAGGCAATGATTTCAAATGGCAAATCAAATACACCATCAGTGGCAGGAAATGGACAGGTTGTGAACACAATGCAAACCCAATCTCAGAAACATTCAAAAATGCAAATGCATCCCCTTTTTTAGAACAACCAAGGATTCTCTTGAGGGATCGAGAGAAGGGGAATTATCAGAAATAACAAAGGACGGAGCACTACAAGGGATTAGTTATAGACTAATGGAAAATCAAAAACAGGTGTTGGCATATGGCCTTACCTTTACTCCTATGCCCAGATTTAATGAGTTTGTATGGGTAAAAGATATTAATCTCTTTGCTAGAAGGTTGGCTTTACATAAATTATCTGAGTCTGTTGTTCCTATGTCAAATAGTCTCAAAAAATATGGGAATCTACTTGAGGAGCAAAGACTGGCTTTTAATAACTATATTTACTATTTTGCCATAGGCAAACTTAAACTCTATCAGCCCCTATAAACATAAATAACTTTCATTATGTATAACACTTAACCTCTATAACACACTTTTTAAAAACCTGATTTCTAATCTCTCAATTTTTACCTTTCTAATTGTGAAGGAATAACTCCTTTTCTATTATCAAGTCTGGTGGAACACCACCAGTTAGCAAGGAAACACCTATATATACAGTGATTTGCTAACTCCAAAAAGGAATCCAAAACATCTTACTTGGACAATCGTCTCTAATCTGATGGACATGAAGCATATAAGGTTTCCTTGTGAAACCCTCTGTAGCAGGAAACACAGTGAAAATAGGTAGAAAATCAAAAATTTAAATGTCATGCCTGACCTCCACAACATGTTTCACCAGCTAACTGGCTTCATCAGGGGACAGAGGCCCAGTCCCATGTGGTCTAGCTCATTTCCTTTTATATCATCTTAGGTTTCACCAACTAACTGGCTTCATCAGGGGACAGAGGCCCGGTCCCATGTGGTCTAAGCTCATTTCTTTTTATATCATGTTAGGTACACACCCTATTCAGGTGCTCACCAATTAGCCACCAGAGATTCAACAATACCCATTCCCCCTTTTTTCGCTCCTCCATGCATACTAATACTATTTACTGCCACTGCGTTCTTATAAACAACATTCCTCAGGCAATTTCGTCATCTCCGTCGCAGGCTTCCAACCTATCTTACCTTGCCGCCCATGCGCTGTGCCAATGGACATTTCTGCCTTTACTATGACGGACTTCTGCCCAACTTCTCTCACATTACTGCTTCTGCTACGCTCACCTAGAATGGACTAAGCAGAATAGGTATTACATTTTACAGCACGCTGCTAACTTTATCTCTTCCCATAAACCTTTTCCCCTCTATATGTAATATGCATATTCATTGGGAATACGTACTCCATTATCCGGAACACTGCTATCTTTGCCCCTTCCCATAAAACTCTTCCCCTCTGTATCTAATATGCATATTCATTTTAATAAAGCTTCGGGCCTTATGATACTCGTGCCCCCCCCCCCCCCTCCCGCAATTTCACTCCCACTTTCCCCACTAAATATTCCCTCCTACAGGTCTCAGTTAATTACATTACAATAGAAATGTGCAGAAATGCTAGTACAGTCATGCTCTATTGTATTTGCATCGGTTAGCATAAAATTTATGTAGTCGGTAGAAATAATAAATGTATACATAAATAGATGGTGATTTATTCCCAAACTGCGTCTCGTCATAACAACGTAAGTGTATATATTACATGATTTGGTTGCTAACAAATTCTTCATGCAAAATAAAAATATGTCCCAATTAGTAAATAGAAACGGTGGCCTCATGTGATTAATACTTATCCTCATCATCATCATCTCAAAACACTGGGAAAGCGAGGGACAAAAAGGGGGCGGGCGGAGGGCGAAGAGAAAAAATAAACGTATGTGAACTCTAGTACTTTATAGTCCTATCTTTACCTATTCTTATACCACTGACCGTATTTTATCAAATATATTTTTCCTCAAAAATTATATAGGGAATCAGCAGAATTAAATAAATGCTGAAAATGAAAAGCCTTCATTTAAGCCTTTAGGGTTCAATGTATTGAGTCTGTATATCCATCTTGCCTCTTCCTGCAATAAAACTATATTCAGATCGCCCTTTCTTTCCCCTAGCTTTTTCACACAGATGCCCCAAAATTTTAGCACTTCTATTATGTACTTCCAAAATTTATCTCGCTAGGGGAGTGTCACCTCTAGTTTTAATAGTACTCAGATGTTTAGATATCCGACGACAAAACTCCTGTATGGTTTTTCCCACATAGATCTTGGGGCAGGTACGCATAGCCCCATAAATCACCCCTCTGGTTTTACAGTTGATGAATTGTCTTATGTCAAATCTTCTCTTATCAATGGGATTAACAAGTTCTTTAGTTTTCCATATAAATGGACAGAATGAACAGTTGCCACAGGGATATGAGCCTACCACCGGAGACTGTAACCATAAGGATATGAGCCTACCACCGGAGACTGTAACCACAGGGATATGAGCCTACCACCGGAGACTGTAACCATGTTTTTTTGCCATCTCCCTCAAAATGACTATGTACAAATTCATCCCTAAGATTTTTTCCTCTTCTATATGTGACACTAGGATATTTTGGAATCACCTCAGAGAGTACCGGATCTGCTTTTAGAATTTCGTTGGTTCTATCATCAAAGGTACCTATACAGCGAATTAAATCAGTTTTTTCCTCCTTTTGTTTACTGATTAATAGATGTCACTGGTCAAAGCCCTATTAAACGCCTTCCTCAGACATTTTTTGGGGATAACCCCTTGCTTGAAATCGTGCATTTAAGTTAATACATTCTTGATTGAAAGTCTCTAGTGTAGAGCAGTTCCTACGAGCCCTAAGAAATTGGCCTATGGGAATCCCCTTCTTTAGGGAAGGTGGATGCCAGCTAGAAAAGTGTAACCAACTATTGGTAGCCATATTTTTCCGAAATATTTTTGTCTGAATCTGCTAGTTTTCATCCAACACAATTTGGAGATCCAAGAAATTAGTTTTCTCTCGATGAATTTCAAAGGTGAATTTCATCCCAATTTCATTAACGTTGAGTCTAGATACAAGATCCTTAAATAATTCTTCACTCCCATCCCAAAAAATCAATACATGATCAATAAAGCGACCCCCAAAATAAAATCCGATCTGTGAATATTTTAAAGTGTTCAGAAAAAACAATAGCATCCTCCCACCAACCTAAAAATAAATTAGCAAAACTTGGCGCACAGACTGTGCCCATGGCCACTCCCTTTATCTGGTGATAAAAGGTGCCATCAAACAAATAATAATTATGTGTCAAAACACAATCCAATGACTTCCTGTTCCTGCCCCACCATGTAGAGACACAGGGTGCAGGAGCTCTGCTACACCGGGACCCAACCAGCTACATAACAGCTACATCACCGGCACAGCGCACGTCCATGCTGCAGGGGAGGCACCGGACCATCATCCCAGCTGATCTCGGGCTTCTTATCTGTATGTATCCACGGAGAAACGGCCCCGAGCTGAGAGCCTGCATCAGCGCAGAGTACTGACAGTGCAGGGCTTGTGAGGCAGAGCTGCCGACTCAGAGGGAGACACAGCGCTCAGTGCTCTCCTCTATCAGTGGATCGCTGCTCCTGGGGACGGCTCTCCTCTCTGCAGCGTCCATCAGTCAGTGAGGAAAGACTCCTGTCAGCACCTAGGAGCTCCGCTGAGCTGCCGACACCCCCTCCACCCTGAGAGAGCAGGGAAGTGACTGCAGGCGGCAGCTCCATCTCGGCTCCCCTGCCGGCCGCAGCTCTATTGTTTACTCAGGAGGACTGTTGCTGACTTGTGTGGACCCCCTGCTGCTCACACCAGAGGCCACACTATACCCCTCCCCCCCCCCAGGCTGATGCCATCTCTGAGACTCCTGCTCTCTTTCTCCAGACAGTATCTCAGCCCCATCTGAGTTTAAGCTGTGGCGACATCTAGTGGCGGCCAGGCAAAGTGCACCTACCATAACACTTGTTCTTCAATAGTTTTGAATCTTTCTTCTATTCTTCATTCCTCGGATGGATCGCTTCATCCAAACAATGGGCAAAAGCAAGGCGAATAAGACGCAAAAGGCGCTAAATCTGCAGCTTCATTATCACCGATACTGCCAGTAACAGCAAGATAAGTAATTGCGTAAGACCTCTACATAAATCACTGAGCCCATGCCACTCTCTCCTTCCCAACCCTCGATTACTGCATCCTGCCTTGATTACTCACTAGATGACTGCGATGAAGGGAGCGATTATGACTCCATGGTGGACTATAAAAAAATTGGCCATTTTTAGGTGACCAAAAGATGCTCCAGATTATATCCAGGAGACAGTGGCAGCGACGATCTCCGCTACAGTCACGGCCATGTTTGTCAAAATCCAGAACGTATTAACAAGCAGGCTCTCAGCGCACCGATAGCCACGAACAGCTCCTCAAAGGGCTGGAGAACAGCAAGCTGGAATCCACCAACGCGCCCTGGCCCAACTGCGCTCGGAACAACCGCGGTCTCGGATAAAGTGGACGACTTAGAGACCCTGGCCATCGCCGCAACAACCTGCGACTGATCGGGATTCCCAGAGTCGGTGGCAGCAAGAGATCTACATTCCTTGTCGTGGAGTTGCCTACTGCCAGAACTCTTAGGGACTGCCCCCAACCCTGCAGAGTGGAGAGAGCCATAGAATCGGCCCGATACCCTGCGAATCCCGTGACTCCTTTGCAAGCACGGACCCACAAATGAACCTCCATCTCTGAGAGAACGCCCACACGTCCAGTGTTATCAAATACCTTGGACTATTTAATGACAAAGTAGCATCTTCCGAGCCTTTAAAAATCTCAAGCGCCCACGGGAATAAAGGGAATTAAGATTCTTCTATTTGGAGATTGCTCTGTGGAGGTGGCAAAGCGACGTCGAGCTTTCTCATATTGTGCTTGGCCTTCTACCGCCAACACATTTAAGTTCGCCCTCACCTTCCGGTACTCTGCGAATCAATCACCCAGATGGATCCCTGTCAGCCTTCACATCCCCATAGTAGAAGCTTCAAGGACTCTGCAGACACTTCTTAAATCTACAGCAGAGATAGTGGAGGCCCTTCCACGATTCTATGCCTTAAAAGAATGTAGCAGGCTCCAAGAGACTGTGTCACCACAAACAGAGGGACTTCACGCCCAAATTGCCTCCGACAGGAGTGTTTCACCTAAGGAACAATGCTTCCCATATCCGCTTGGCGTGCGGGACCCTCAGAACCTGAAACATTCTCTGCAACCTGTATCCTTGTTCATTGGGCAGACTCCCCCTTTGTTAACTTGTCCTTTGCTCAAGTTTCAATCACTGGATGAACTTGTTATTACGGGTCTAACTTTATAATAAGTCAGTTTAATGATATATTTGATAATGAATATAGCCCTTCCCACACGAAATGCCTTACGCAATTATGGGTCCCTGGTCGGGGGTGGGGGGAGGATTCTGCCACTATTTGCCTTACTTGTACTTTCTCTTCTACATGTTGGAAGTAGGAAATCCAATAGCACATTGGCAATGGCGGTTGTTTGGTTTTTTGGTTCCGCTCAATGGGGCTTAGTTTTTTTTTCTGTTTACTGTTTGGTACCTTATTGTTTATTGTCTGTACGGTGTTTTGAAGGTCTGGTTGCAAATGCTGTGGATGTTTCAGCGGTCTCCTACACTCACTGAGGGTGAGTTCATTTCTTCATTCATTGCTGTGCTATAAATTCTTTGTCACTTAAATTTTATGCTGTAACATCGTGGAATGTTAAGGGACCTGCGGTCTCCTTCTAGAGAATTTGGATTTACGTCACCTCAAAAAAATTAAACAGAAGACATCGCCCTCCTTCAGGTAACTCACTAGGAGGAAGGAGATTTCAGCAGGCTTATAGCGCCTTTGGGTGGGCTCGGTTTCTGGGTGCTCATCCCATTATAGGAAAGATGTGTAATTATTCCTCACATCCATACAAAAATCTCCATCTCTTTTCTCTTGTTAGCTCACCACAAGATAGTGAGGGCCGCGGATTCATGTATCCTTGAAAGTTCAGTGGGAATTTATTTCGATCTATAAACCAATATCTACGCGTCCTATGCCAACCAGGGTCTTTCTATAAAATTTGTACAGACCAGCTACTCTATTGACCCTGTACCTCTTAAAATTGTGGACGGGGATTTTAAACCTGGTGGTTAATTCCCAGGAAGATAGAAAATCTGTTATATGGTAGCTCTCCCCGTATTCCGCTATCCCAGTGACCCTCCACATTTTGGCTAATTTTATCTCAGACTCTCATTTGGTTCGATACGTGGCAGGTCTCTTCATTCCCTGCTGGGAAGGGACTATTCTACTTATTTTCCCATCTACAATTCATGGTCTGTATTGATTATTTTCTATTCTCTCCCCAAGCCATGCAAGAGTGGATCTCTGTGATATTAAGGATTTAGTTATTTCAGATCATGCCCCTCTTGTCATCACAGTCAGATGCTGCTCCAAGGTACAGATATTACCTCTGGGATCCACGTCTTACCTGTTTGGGGACGAGGGACTTTGCTAATATCATCCGAGGGTGTTGGCTGCAATTTTTTACAAGACAACGGAGGATAGGACAGATGCAAGGTCTTACTTTGGCGAGAATAGTAAAGAAGTCATTAGAGGCCACTTGATCGCCTACACTAAACACCCGTCGGAAGGTGGTTGCGGTTCAAATTAGATTGTTGAAATGAGAAGCTTTGGCTAATCCTTACACTGATTTTTCTCCCAACCAACTCCTGAGCAAACTCCAATGGGTTACCATTAAAAAGAGTCATGAGCCGCTGGTGGGGTATATAAGAGGTGGTCCGGCGATCGGATGTCTGCTTAAAATTATTAGGTTTGGGAACAAAGAAAATGGGGCAAGCTTTTAGCCAAATTTTGCTAAGGGGTTTAACTCTAGTTCCAAATATCTATGCATTGAAGGACTATGCGGTAATATGGCAATATTCTGAATCACTGCTATTAATAATGTCCTACGTGAGTTTCTATGACTATTTATATTCACCAGAAAACCTCCGATGGACAGGGACCCCTCAGACTGGCTGGCCGTCTGTCCTCTACCTTCCCTTTGAGGCAGATAGGATACCTTAAACCAACCCGTCCAAAATGGAAAGAAATCTCTAGGGTTATTAGAACTTGGGTAATAATAATAAGCCCCGGCCGGATGCTTCTCAGGAGAATTCTACAAGATTCTAAATCCTGAAGTCACACCAATTTCTAACCAACCGTCCTAATTCTATTCCTGACTAAACACTCCATCACAGCAACATACGAACACGCGTTTATAAAAGTTTTACCGAAGGAGGGAAGGACATGTCTCTCCCCTCCCTCGTACCCGCTCAATTTCATTAAATAAATGTTGAGTTAAAAATTATTCTAAGTGTTAGAAGAAGGCTGGCCAACTCTTACTTTCACTGTCTCAACTTAGCCCTCAAAAGACGGATTTCTTTAAGGGCAGAGGCCAGCCGACTCTAATATTCGTAAAATCTTCTACTGTCTGGATGAGATCAAATGTAATCTGGGTCTTCATCCAGTCTCCAGGCTGTCCTGTCCATTGATGCAGAAAAAGCGTTCGACAGGTCAACTGGCTGTTGGCTGGGGGCACTGATGGCAGGATTCGGGATTCCAGGAGCCTTCCGTTTTATATCTCTTCACTATATACCAATCCCCGCTGCTCAGATCTTATACCCCAGATATTCTTTTGGGGGCCTATTCATTTGGGAGAGGCACATCGATGGGATGCCCCATTATCCCCACTAATGTTTAATACTTGGCCATAGAGCCGCTCTCAGAACCCTGGCCACTATCCAGATCTCTCTGGGCATTAATAATCGGTTCATCCAAATATTCAGGTCTACCGTATTTGATGATGATCTTCTGATTTATCTATCTGACCCACTCCGTGGAGGTCCGATAGCTTTAGATCTGTTACATGAGTTTGGCCTATTCTCTGCTTCAGGTTAATGTTTCTAAGTCAGAATTGTTGGATATCTCCTCACTGCTCATTCCACCCTCTCACATCGACTTTACTCAATTTACACATATATACTGAGCGGGCTGCCTCCATCAAGTATCTGGGAATAAAATATCGGTAAGTCCCCTGAGGTCCATTTATCACCTCATTTACCACCCTCTGTTCTTCAAAATGGTAAAGGAACTAGAACGATGGGATGCATCTTCTGCTCCCCTTACTTGCAAGGCTCATCTTCTCAAGATGATTGACGTTTCCACAAAATTACTGAATATTTGTTACAAACAATCCCCTTATTGCTTAAAACATAAAGATGTCCGCAACTTTATACCGCTTTCACTTCTTTCCTATGGAATATAAAACGCCCCCGGATAGCCTAGCAAAAACTGATCCTCCCAAGGAGATGGGGGGGGGGGCTGACATTTGCCGATCATTAGGTTGTATATTCTTGCCAGCCTCCTGCGTCACGGATTGGATTGGGGGTATCAGCTCTTCCAGATATTCTCAATTCTCTCTACTGAGGCGGCACTGGTTCACCCATGGACGCTTGCCAGGCCCTTCTTCATACCAAATATTCTGCTCTTCTACGGTGGCGATAAACATAGGCTCATTGTGAGGGGACACGATTGAGCTGGATGGCCTGTAGAACCCTGTTCTCTCCTGCCCTACAAGACCAGTAGATACCTTCACTATCCTATGGACAACCCAGAATTCAAACCTGGCTTGATAACCCTCAATTTAAAGTCTGGAGGTATATAAAGGGATTCTTAACTATTTCCCAGCTTATTCACCCTCTAACCAACGGATTTACTCTCTCTCAGAATTATCTCAAAAATATTCCTTGCAAACCATAGCATTTTTTGCTTACTCCCAAATAGAGAGTTTTTATAGAAGTAAGGGCATGAAGCCGTCTCATTTTAATTTGAATGCTTTTGATAATGTTATCGGCCCTACTTCTGCAACACACCACTATCTATTCAAGCGCTATATGACGGTCGCTTCGTAGGGGTTCAGAAGACGAGGGGCCTTGCAGGATTTTTTGCTAAGTGGGAGAAGGTCTACCCTAACCAGGGATCTCTACTACAATCTCCGGGATGTGAAGATCCATAATATATAGTTAATGAGAAGTGGAGGGACACATTCTTTAGAATTGCCCATTCCGCAATTTATGGGCTTTAATATCCCCCCCCATCCAGCTTGTCAGGGGACAGTTTTTTGGAACGTTCCTGCCCACAAGTGTGGCACCCCATCCGCACAGATTTTGTCCATTAGTATATGGACCATGTGTGGAAACCATGAAGTTCTGGGAGAAAGTCATACAAACTCTGAATCTTAAGCTTCGGTGTCATATACTTTAGAGCCAACCAGCTCCTGTTCCTAATTTACCCCAACATTTTAGGAACCACTCAGTTCTGCAACATATTTTTATTAGCGGCTAAAGAAGGCCTCCTGGCCAAATGGTCTTTTTTGTTATTATTTTTTATATACGTGGGAAAACTCCAACCGTCCCTACATTGACAGGTAAGTGATCCAGGTGGTAAAATAGCATCTGTTAATGGACAGAATCGACTATTATCAGGACTAAGGAAACCCAATGCTCTAAATTTTTCAAGAAATGGCAGGGAGTTAATAGGTAAGACTTTTACACCCCCAGGAGATCAACGGAGATCATGCAGCCTTTTGTTTACACCTCCTGGTATCTTCTCCTCTCTCACCTAGCGGCACTCTGGGGGTTTGGTTGTCGTACCCATAACATGGAGCTTTACTCAGCCATATCTTCTGACACCGTGCCCTGGATACCTCCCTTGGTGACTGTGGGTCGAGTTGGGGGTGAATTTGTCTCCATCTATTTCTCTCACTCGGGCTTTAGGGGACGAGGGCGTGTGACGATTCTGCAGCAAAGTATCAGCAAGGATTATGTTTTCACCTTTGTTCCCAGACCTTACTGATTACATAAGTGTATGTGATTATGTTCCTATATATCACATAACTGCAGTATGGGGACCACTGTTCTTGTCGTTGCTTTTTTGTTTTTTTTTTTTTTTTGGGGGGTTACTTTTTTTCTTATTTTTGTTTTTTTCATTTAGTGAAAGATGGGAGACGTCCTTTTGCTTCATCTTATTATTCAATGATGACAAAGTATGTCATTAGTGCTATTTTGTATTTTCTTTTCTTAGTACTTTTTTTTTATCGAAATTTTAGATCCCCTTATATTATTTATTTGTGTATCAAGTGGTATCTCATCTAAGGACATTTTGTTGTTTTTTTTTTATTGTAAAATTTAATAAAAATTATTTTTAAAAAAAAAAAAAAAAAACCAATCCAAAATGTAAAAAAAAAATCATTGTGTTCCTAAATTGTGTACCTTTTGTATTAAAAAAAATCTTTTTCTTTCAGGCCCGCTCTGTCGATGTTACTGTAAGGGTTCTACTTAAAATTGCAAAAGTTACTTTCATCATTCTAGATCGTTAATCCTCTCCAGTATCATTCGTTTTTTAGATACGAAGGAACCAGTAACAAAGGGCACAGTAACAGTGTTAAATCATTTCAACTGAGACTATGGGTTTTCCGGGTATTGGCACAACCTCTTTAAACCCTTTTTTGGTAATGCATAAAAGGTAGCAATAGTAGGATTACTTTAGCATAAATTTTTCTCCTCCTCAGTAATTAATTTTTTTCTCTTTTCCCAGATCCAAATCCTTTTTAATTCCTTCAGAACTCGTTGGTTGATTTTTTGGGAAGCCCTCATATATTTCAAATCATCAAATTCTTTTAACCATCCTCTATGTCATTTTTTTTTTAAGATACAATATTCCACCCTTGTCATGGGGTTTTTATTACTATCTCCGTTGTTTGTAATTCGCAAACTGTTGTTCCCCCCTTTTTAAATTTTAAAAAGAATTTGGGTTGTCGTTGGTGTAGTTTTTTATATTTTCATTACTACCCCCCCAAAACGTACCAAAAATTATTGTGTATCGGGGGGTGTATCCAAATTTTTGTTTTCAAATTAGTCAAGGGTATATCTGGGAATTATGGGGTCCCTTCACTTTCATCTGAATTGTTCAAAAATCACCAATTTTTTTCCCCCCTCTAGTTTCCTAAAGGTTTGTTCTCATTATTTTTTTTTTTTATGATTTTTAAAGAAAAGCCAACTTTTAAAAAGAGATTAATATCTTTTCCATACAAACTCATTAATCGGGGCTAGGGTAAAGGTAAGGCCATACCCCAAACCGTTTTTGATTTTCCATTGTCTATAAGAGGATAAACTAATCCCTTAAAGTGCTCCGTCCTTTGTTATTTCTGTTTTGATTCCCCTTTCCTCGCCCCCTCAAGAAACCCTTTGGTTGTTCTAAAAAAGGGGAGCATTTGCATTTTTGAATGCCTGAGATTGAGTTTGCATTGTGTTCACAACCTGCCCCTTCCCTGCCCTGATGGTTTTTTGTTTTGCCATTTGAAATCATTGCCTTTGTCCCATACATGGGCCACTACAACCACAGAATGAAAGAAAATTGTTTGACCCCATTGATCCTTCTCCTGTTTGGCATCCTGAGGATTCTTTCTGTATGTTTGGTAGTGATTTTTTATGTGTTTTTTTAAATTTGCCCAAACCCCCCCTTTGTTCTTCTCTGTCCTTTCCCTCCCCCGTTTTTTTACCCTGCTTTTTAAAAAAAATTTGAAATGTGGGGTTTTCTTCTCGCTCTCTGAATCTCCAGCCACATTTTGGGGTCCCATAATGGTGAAATAGAGTGCAAAATTCTGGGCTTTGTGGAAAAAACTGGGAAAAGAAGGGCACTGGATGTTTTTTTTGCAGGAGATGCAGATGGTCCCCCCGTCTCTCTGCCCCCATGGCCTAAATGGGCTTTTCTTTTTCGCTTTTTTAACCCCTCTGTTCCCCTTAAAAATTTTTGAAAGAAACTAATTTAAATGTGATTAAAAGTACGGTCAGGGGTACAAGCATGGTAATATAGCTATGGAGCCCCAGAGTTCACATATGTTCTTTTTTTTCTCTCTCTCCTTCCCCTTTCCCTTTCTGCCCCCTCTGCCCCCCCTTTGTCCCTCCTTTCCCGTTTTTTTGAAATGAGAAGGGTATTGACACATAGGAAAACAGTTTCTTTTAAAAAAATTTTGGGATATATGTAATTTTTTCTTTGCATGAAAATTTGTTGCAACTGAATCTTTAATTATACCTTACTTGCTATGAAAAGAACATTTTTGGGGAGAATTTACCACTATTTATGTAACTTTATTTTTTTCCCCCACTGCATATTTTGGCTAACTTTAAATACAATATAGAAATTCAATGTTGCAAAAACAATAGAGCATGAATGTACTAACTTCTGATATTTCATTGTAACGTAATTAATTAGGTAATAGCTGAAACTTGTAAGAAAGAAAATTAAGGGGGAAGGGGGGTGAAGTTGGGGAGGAGGGGGGGGGGCGGGCTAACCAAAACCTTACTTTTTTAAAAAATAAAACATGTATATTAGATACAGGGGGAAGAGGTTTAGGGGAAAGAGCAATATAGCAGTGTCGATAATGGGTATGTATTCCCAATGAATATCATATTAACATGGGGAGAAAAGGTTTAGGGAAGCGAAAAAGCATAGGTGTTTAAAAATGTAACACCTATTCTGTTTAGTCCGTTCGGTGAGCCACGCAGACCTAAAGAGGAAATTGGAGGGAAAAAGTCCATCACAGTCGGGGCAAAATGCCCATTGGTACAGCCGTGGGCGCAGGCGGCAGGGTTAAGATGGGGCGCAACCCCAGGAGTGGTAAATTTTGTCAAGGAATGTTGTTCTATATAAAACATAGCAGCAGCCCATAGATCATATGCATGCGGGAGTAAAAGGGGGGAATGGCTTTTGTTATTCTCGGGTGGCTAATTAGTGAGCACCTGAATAGGGTTTCCTAACATGATATAAAAGGAAATGGCTAGCCCCATATGGTACCGGATCTTTATCCCCTGATAAAACCAGTTTGCTGGTGAAAAAAGTTGGGAGGTCAGGCATACTTTTTAAATTTGTGATTTCTCACCTCGTCTCAGTGTCACCCGCTGCAGAGGGTCTCAAAGGAAACCTTTGTTTTATGTCCTCGGATTAGGGATGACTGCCCAAAGTAGGATGTTTGGGACCCCTTTTTGGAGTTAGTAATCCTTATACTAAGGTTCCCTGTTAATAGGTGGTGTTCCACCAGTTTTTAAAATAAAAAAAGGACTATTCCTTCAAAATTAAAAAGGGATATTTTTGAGGGGTTAGAAATAGGTTTTTAAAATAGTGTGTAGGGGAAGTTTATAATCACAAAAGTTGAAAATCGCACGATTTTTAGGTTGACGGAAAATTCCGATACGCGATATTTTAGGTGAGAACGCGCATAATCATTACTATCGCCCATTTTTGGGGCTTCCCGTCATTTTGGTGCCAGCAAAACCTTAGAGCAAGAGCAGGGGGGCTGGGTGGCGCGTCATCTGTGATGGTTTTGTTGTCATTGGCTGGAAAAAAACCATGACCTTGTTTTCATAGAAAAGCTTTCCTGTTCATCCCTTGTGTTTCAGTGTCTCTCCCTAGGCGAGGTGTGGTCTCTCTCAATACAGTCAGTCAGCTCGAGACACGTTTTTCTTTATTCACACAGACAACATGCTTTTCAGCTGTGAAAAATTAGTACATAGGTAGATTAGAGAATTTCAGCTCTTTTAGCTAGAAAAGACTTTTAAAGAAGCACTAGCGCTGTACGCTGTATGGTACGGGGGGCGGGCGAACACAGACAGACAGACAGACAGGGGAGGCAGGTTTTGAAAGGGGTGTGTATATTGTGGAGCCCAGACTTGCTTTGAACCTGCATTGAAATGGCTTTTTTTTTCCATTTTTTTGGGCCCGAAAACCCGAGGTGAAATTGTTCCTTTTATTTTGTGCGCCCGTTTTGTTCAAAGACCACCTTTTTCTTATATTAGGAACAGAAATTTCTATAAAAATGCAGGGGATTTTTATTTTTGCAAAACCCACCTTTTTTTTATCTGTAGACTTTTAAATAGGTGTTTTTTCACTTTTTGGGGCAGCCCCTTTTTTAAAGAGCCACTTGTACTTTTTTGGATACAAAATTTTCAGTAACTGCAGGGGTATTTCTAGGTGCAAAAACCCCCTTTACTATCCCTAAAACTTTTAAATGGTTTTTCACTTTGGGGGCGGGCCCGTTTTGTTTAAAGAGCCCCCCTTGTACTTAAATTTGAATACAGAAATTTTGTAGTCTGTTGGTGTTTTCATTTGGGGCAAAATCCCTTTCTTATCCGTAAACTTTTAAGTGCGTATGCACTTTGGTTGCCCCCAGTTTTTTTAAATGCCACCTTGTACTTAAATTTGAACAGAAAATTTTTTTAGTTATGTTTGGTGTATTTCAGGTGCAAAAAACCCCGTTTGTTATCCTATAAATTTTAAAAGCTGTATTGTTTTGGTGCGGCCCCAGTTTTTTTCAAATACCCGTTGTAACAAATTTTTTGATAGAAAAATTTTTAGTAACTGTTCTGTTTGTCATTTCTGCAAAAAAACGCAATTTCTCATCCGTGTAACTTTTGAATATTTTATTTCGCTCGGGGAATCTCAGTTTGGCGCAAAAACGACTTTTTAATAGTTTGTTTAAAACTACAATTCCCTTTTCCACTGGGGAAATTTAAATTTCCCGGGCAAGAAGGGAACATGTTTTATTTTGTCTTACGGTTCTTCCCCCAGACCGCATTTCACAGGTTTTTGCTAGAAACAATTCTGTTTCTAATCCAGTTGGGTGTAGGGAAATTTTAAGGGGTTTAAAAAAATAGCCTTTTGATTTTTCCCCTTTTTAATAAGAACTGTCAAAAACTCTTACATACCTTCTTTAAAATTTTTTTCTTTCGAAAATGGGGTGAAATGCAGTGGTAAGCGGCAAAGAGGGGGGTAGCACATGGAGGGAAGGGACGAAGAAGGGGGCTCCTTCCAGTGCGGCGCAACACGATGCCAGCGGATCGTCCTTGCAGGGCCTCAGGGCCGTCATCGCGGGTCAGGGCCCGTGAATCTCATTTTAAAGAACAGCGTCCCAAAGTTCTTTTAGTGGTTAATGCAACCTGCATCCAGGTCTTACCTCCTCGTTTTCCCCCCATTCACGGCCACAATGTCACATATCTCGCAAATCCGTCCAAAGAACGAAGGCAGCCCAAATGCCAAAATGTTACCCAAAGGGGGATAATCCCTTTTTTGAAGACCTTTTGAGACAAAAAAGCGGGGTTGGGTCAAAAGGGTTTCCAAAGTCAAGACCAAAAAGGGGTGATTTTGTTGCTCTGATGCCCAATCGCGAAGCCATCAGAGGAGGAGAAGGAAAAACCCGGCAATCGGCAAAAAACCCGGGCGGGGTGGAAACGCCTTGCAGTCCTGTTCTTGTAGCCCCAGCTCCCGGATGCAGAATGCCAGGGCGGGGGAAGTACCTGTGTTTTTTGGAAAGATGATGACTTGCGGATCCAAGGTGGTCTTTTTTAGCAGAATTTGCTTTGCAGCACTTTTATCACTGGACGAGGAGGAAAACGATGGGGTATGTCCGTCCCGGGTTCCGCCTAAAAAGGGAAGGGCGGCGCACAAGTCCCCTGAGTTATTCCCCCCAGCCACATCAGCGGAAACACCGTCCCCCGCTTATCGGTCAAAAAAGGTCCGGACCTCTCAACCTGGGGCCCTTTTTTGAGCAAGCCTTGATTCCCACGTGTCATATGCCGCCTTTGCCGTAAACCATAAGTTGGGTAAGAAAATTGGTGTTTAAAACCCCCCCAAAATGTCTGTCACAAGCCGAAGCATAGTTGAAAGGGGGAACACTTGGCCAAAAAGGGGCCCCACCGATGCCGGGCTTTCCCCCCATGTCACACCCTCTTCCCGCCCCCTCCCCCCTCCGCCACCACCAAGCGTTCCTAGCTGCCCCGTCCTCAGAGTCATGATCAGGGATCAGCCTCCGCTTCAGCCTCCACCGCGCCCGAGTACCACCACACCACCAGGACCCCCCTACCCTTTTTCCTTACACCAATTTGACGACCTGCACGCCCTACAGGGCCAGTCAGCAGCCAGCCTTCTGTCTTCCAGATTTTGGGAGCAGAAGAAAAAATTTAACCCAAACCTCCCAAAGCCCGAACCTGAATGTCGGCATTGCCAGGCTTTTTGGGCCGGGAAAAGTTGCCTTTTCCCTCCCGTGGACAAGATGGGTTCCGCCATGTCATGGCCCTGCTTGCCCCCAATACCAAACCATGGCATTTCTTTTCCCGAAAAAACCCTCCCTGCCCTGGTCAGCCAGTGTCTCTAAATTTCAAGCGTGTTGTCTGCATCTGTGTTCGGAAAAAGCCCTTTTCACCACCGAACATGGACTAGTAAGCCGGCCCAAGCGCTATTCCTTTTTGACAGCCACTGGGTGATATGGGGGATGTCTTGGTGGTAAACCCGGCCTCAGGCTCGCCGCACGCCTTCAAACCCCAAGGATGGGCAGGGTTTTTCCCCCCCAAGGCCTCTGGTGGGATCACGTTCCCAGAAAACCCCGGCCCTGTTGAAATGAATCTGCTGGGGGAACCCTCAACCACAGGTCAGGGGCTGTGGATGGGGTCTTCGCAACGAGACCGACGCTGGTGGGTGACAAGAACCTTGTGCCAGGCAAGGTGGTGTGCGATAATGGTCGAAATCTGCTGCCGCCCTTAAGATCGTAGGCGGAGCACATCCCTGCCGGGCACATGTCATAAACCTCGTCGTCCCAAAAATTTCTAAAGCGCTACCCGGGTCTGGACGGCCTGCTGAGGAAGGCTCGAGGTCTGAGTTCGCACTTCCGCCATTTGCACCCTGCTTCGTCCCGCCTGGCTCTTTTGCAGCGTCAGCTCAGCCTCCCCGTCAATGCCCTCATTGTTGCCCGTGGCAACACGCTGGAATTCCACCCTCCACATGCTCCAACGATTGTGGCAGCAGCGCAATGCCTTTACGTAGTACGAATGACACATGGCCTGACAAGCAGCGGTGCGGACCTCGGGGTGTTGAACCACCGAGAGTGGAGGCAGGTGAAAGAGCTCTGCACCGTCCTTGCCAGTTTTGAGAGATGGTGAACTTGTCTGAGGATTGTTGTTTATGGGAGTATGGTGGCAGCTTTAGCAGCATATATTATCAGTGTGCGTGCAGGAGAGTGGAAGGGGGAGAGGGTTTTGTGGATTCTCTGATGGCTAATTGGTGAGCACCTGAATAGGGTGTGCACCTAACATGATATAAAAAGGAAATGAGCGTAGACCACATGGAACCAGACCTCTAACCCCTGATGAAGCCAGTTTAGCTGGTGAAACATGTTGGGGAGGTCAGGCATGATGTTTTAAATTGTGATTTATAACCTCTGTCTACAAGTGTCACCCGCTGCAGAGGGTGTCACAATGGGGACTTATTTGTTTTGTGTCCATTAGATTAGGGGCGACTACCCAAGTAGGATGCTTGGGATCCCTTACTGGAGTTAGTAAATTACTGTATATATGAGGCTTTCCTGTTGGTAGGTGGGGTTCCACCAGACTTGATAATAGAAAAGGAGCTATTCCGTCCTTCAGAAGTAGAGAGGGTTAAAGGGTTAGAAATCAGGTTTTTAAATAGTGTGTATAGAGGTTAAGAGTTATACATAATAAAAGTTACGTTTTAGTGTTTTATAGATAGAGAACTGATAGAGTTTGCCTATGGCAAAATAGTAAATATAGTGATTGATCAACCGGAGACATCTGTTGCGTCTGCTTCACGTTTTTCAAATGTCACGGTGGAACAACGTCAGCAAGGGTAAATAGCACAGAGTGCCAAGTAGCCGTACGGCAGCAGCCTCAGGCACTGGGGCAAAGCCTAATGGGTGACCTCTGGCAATCTTTATTTACCACCTCACCAACCCGCATGTAATACGGGGCACACATACAACACACAAGACCGGCTTAAGTTTCATGGTGCACGACAAATCTGTGTCTCAACAACGATGTTATTGTATGTGTTCGGGCCCCAATAGACTTCTGGGTATCCAAAATGGATGAATGGCCCAAGCTCGCTCCCACGCCATAGAGGTGTTGGGTCCTGCCCAGCACCAGCGTCATATCGAGCGGACCTTCAGCACAGCTGGAGGAGTCATTACAGACAAACGCATCCGGCTTTCCACAGATAATGTGGATCGTTTGACTTTCATCAAGATGAATCAGGCATGGATCTCTGATGATGTTGTGGCCCCCAATTGCTGAGGTCCCTGATTAGTTGCCGGTCTACTTCACATTCCTCTTCAAACAGAAATGGTCCTCTTGAAAACTTATTTTAAAATGATCATTTCTTACTGCAATTTTTTATTCTCAGTTCCCAAAAGTTCATTTGCGGGTTTTGTTTGTGAGGAGACTGTAAAAGACACCAATTGTACAAGGTTTCATGAAAAAAAACGTATTCCATTTACTCACTTTATCTTTAGAATTTTTCACATTGTCAGTGGTTTTGGGGTCATGGTGCTGTGAGATACAGCTATAACCATGGTCCTTTGGAACAGAAATGTGGCTTCTAATGGCATTTCTCTCTCACAATTTTTTAACAGTGGCTGAGAAGTCATTTTTTATAATTTTTTGGGTCTGCGGCTGTGAAAAGCAGCTATACTATAGGTCCTATTATAAAAAAAATGTGGTTTCTAACAGACATTGTTCTTTACAATTGTCCCAAAAGTGGCTCAAGGGTGATGTTTGAAAATTTATGGGCATGGTGCTTTCAAAAACAGGAATAGGTAGGGGCACTGGTTAATGGACACATATTGCAGAATGACTTGTTTTTGCAAGATCTTTCACATAGCTAACAATCCCTGTAGCGAGACAACCCATTTAATAAAAATAAAAAAAGAGAAACAAGACGTGGTGGGATTCCATCCTTTTTAAAAATTGTTTTCTAGAATTAAACTACTAAAAAAATTGCAGGTACAAAAAAAGCTGGTACAAATATTCCTGTGAATTGTACAAGGGAGGTACAGGAAGACTTGACCAGATGTAGGAACTCACTGCCCCAATACATCAGATTCTCCTCCACTTTCACCAGCTTCAAAAGCAATCTGAAAACCCATTTATTCAGGATTGCTTATAACCTACACTAACCTTGCTGTCACTACATCCTCCACAAACATGTCTGCCCCCACCTTCTGTCTCTTTCCCCTTCCTTGTAGATTGTAGATTGGCGCTTTAAAATAAATAATAATAATAATAATAATAATGTAGGTTAATCAGTGGACATGGAGTATGGAGCACGGACAGAGAAAAAAGAACAGAGACAATTTCCTCTAGCACGTTGAGTAAAATGAGAAAAAGAATGCCAAGAAAAAGGGCACCTGGGTGAAACAGGAGCTTCAACCACCAGCATCTCCAAGTGAAGCTCAATTGGTTTCCCCACTCATACGGAGGGCAAGCGCCTCGTAAGGCAGAAATTTCCTAGCCTTTCTCAGGTCTTGACTGGTACTGAGGAAGGCTGGAGGTCTTTTCTTTACACTTCCGCTTCCCCCACTCTGCTTCAGCACGACTGTTTTCGTTGCTGCGTCATAAGGGCATTTTTACCGTATTAATAGATGACGGACGCCAGCCCTGCCTCTCACGGCACCCACTGTAACTCCGTCCCTGGCAGCTGAACCTTAATAGTTAAGAGATGACATACGCTAGCCTGGGCTCTCACCGCACCCACTGTAAGTCTGGCCCTGCCAGCTGAACCTGTTTGTTAATAGATGACGGACGCTAGCGTGGGCTCTCACCGCACCCACTGTAACTCTGGCCCTGGCAGCTGGACCTCCGTGTTAACAGATGGCTGATGGCAGCACTGGCTCTCACCGTTAGGGACAATCAGGAGAGCTTCAAATATCTCTAAAAAATCTGATTTTGAAAAATGTGATTTCTGTGAGGTTAAGTAGTGTCAAAAATCTCCAGGGGAGTCTGTCCCTAATCAATGAAGAAGGATTTGGAGGAAATATGAAAACCATTGAATTGATTGGCTGAATCATCACAGAAGCCAGAGGGCAAATCCTTTTTCAACTAAGAAGTGTTTTGGGGATGATTAGGACATTGTATTACTTATGGGGTGTGTGGACGAAAATTAACACATCTAACATGTAAAAAAACCCTTTAAAAACTGCAGGGAGGTGTCTATGTTGTATGTTATCACACTTGAAAAAAGCAAAATGAAAACAAAGTAAACAGAAAATAAAACTTCCCTAAATAAATTCTGTAAACAAATGTCAGATACCAAAAAATATACTAAATGACAGTCACTGTACAAAATAGCATAGTGCCACTTTGTAATCTGTGGGTCAAACAGGTTTAGGGGTCATTCTGCGGTACAGGACAGATATAGTCAATGTCCAGTGAAACTAAAATGGTTGTTGAAAGACTCCTTTTTACGGCACTTTTTAAATCTGGGGGTCATGCAGGTTTGGGGCTCATGCGTCATTCCAGGATAACTCTGACGCTAAGGTACAAAACTGGACCGCATAATCTCCCACTGAGGAATCGCCCTGGCGAAGATTCAGGAGCGCCGTCTCCGCAGATGATGCTTGGGCCGGCTCCTCGAAGATACTGCAGAACTCTTTGAGGTAGGTCTGCAGGTCTGCCATCACTGGGTCGCTCCTGTCCCAAAGAGGTGTAACCCAGGCCAGGGCCTTCCCGGAGAGCAAGCTGACCACGAACGCCACCTTCGAAAGCTCCGTAGGAAATTGGTCTGCCATCAACTCGACGTGCATGGAGCACTGGGTAATGAAACCTCTGCAGAGTTTCAGGTCCCCGTCGAACTTGGAATGTCACGGCAGTCGGAGCTTGGGACCCACAGTCACTGGCGGGACAGCAGGTGGAGGCAAAGCAATGGGTGGAGATTGTGACTGCTGCTGGTTGGCCAGAAGCTGCTGCAACATGGCGGTCAGCTGGTTCAGTTGTTGTGCTTGTTGCGCAATCTGTTGCGACTGCTGGGCAACGATAGCTGGAAGATCTGCGCCACTTGGCAGAGGTGCCGTGGCGGGATCCATGGCCGGATCTTACTATAACGACACGGGTAGTAGATCCACTGGACCACCGCAAGCGGTGGTAGTGGCCACGCCAGGTAGTGGGGTCTAAGTAGGTTCCGGTCTACATCAGAGCCCGCTGCAAGGCAGGATGGGCTTGCTACGGCAGGAATCCAACCAGGTCGCTACCCCTGGTGCGACCAGCTTGCGGCAGCAGCTGAGGCGCAGCGAGGTACCGAATGGTAAGGCGAAGTGAAGGTCAGGCCAACAGGTCAGGGCAGGTGGCGTAGATTCATGGTCAAGAACGTAGCAAAAGGTCAGAAAACACGGAATAGACAGGAATGCACTGGAAACGCTTTCTCTACAAGCTAGTGGCACTGAAGATCTGGCGAGGACATTCCAGAAGTGGACAACTTATATAGAGTCAGTGACCGGCAATCAACCAATTGCCGACGCGCTTCCCCGTTAAATTTAAGAGAGCCAGCGCGCGTGTGCCATAAGGAGTGGGGACGCGTGCACCGGCCGGCAGAGGAGCCGCTGGGAAGCAGGAGCGCGGTCGGGTAAGTTTGATTGTATATGGAGGCGAGTGCGCCCGCGGCCCGACACGCGGACCACGGCGCCATTCGTCTCTGAAGCCAGGGGGACAGCAGGGACCCGAGTGCACCCGCAGCCTGACCGGGGGGCTGTGGGACCACTCACAACAGACAGCAAGACTAACCTCAAGAAATTCTTTAAGCATATAAATGCCAAAAAGTCAGAGCAAGTAGGACACTTAAAATCCTGTGATGGGGTGCTGGTCACTGGGGACCAGGAGAAGGCAGAGGCACTAACTAGGTTTTTCAGCTCAGTATCTGCTAACAATGAGAAAGTAGTTGATAGGGGTGGGCCAAGTGCAGAAGTAGGTGGTGGCAGTACTGTTAATACATCATCTGCTATAATTAATTGGCTCAGTGTAGAAAAAGTCAAAGGCAAGTTAAATAAACTGAATGTGAACAAGGCTCCAGGCCCTGATGGCATTCACCCAAGAGTTCTTAAAGAGCTCAGCTCGGTTATCTCTGTGCCCCTGTACATGATATTTAGAGATTCCCTGGTGACTGGTATAGTACCAGGAGACTGGCGCAAGGCAAATGTAGTTCCCATCTTCAAGAAAGGCTCCATGTCTCTCCCAGGTAATTATAGACCAGTAAGTTTAACATCTGTTGTGGGAAAAATGTTTGAGGGGCTCATAAGGGACTATATGCAGTAATATGTGAACAAATACAATATTATTAGTGATTGCCAGCATGGACTTATTAAGGACAGAAGCTGTCAGACCAATCTGATCTGTTTTTATAAAGAGGTGAGTAGAAGTCTGGATAGCGGGGCAGCTGTGGATATAGTGGTTTTTTTTGCAAAGGCGTTTGACACTGTCCCTCATAAGCGTTTGTTGGGTAAATTAGAATCCATTGGGTTAGAGATAACAATGGATTAAAAACTGACCTTTCGATCGCATTCAGAGAGTGGTGGTAAATTACTCCTACTCTGAATGTTCCCCGGCTGTGAGTGGTGGTAAATGACTCCTACTCTGAGTGGTCCCCGGTTGTGAGTGGTGGTAAATGACTCCTACTCTGAGTGGTGCCCGGTTGTGAGTGGTGGCCGCAGGG
This sequence comes from Phyllomedusa bahiana, assembly GCA_025379985.1. NCBI lineage: Eukaryota > Metazoa > Chordata > Amphibia > Anura > Hylidae > Phyllomedusa > Phyllomedusa bahiana. The sequence goes on along the minus strand of JAODAL010008768.1, from coordinate 48,287 downwards.
CTCAGTATTGGGTCCTCTCTTATTTAATGTATTTATTAACGATATAGTGGAAGGGATCAATAGCACGGTTGCTATTCGTGCAGATGACACCAAGCTATGCAGGGTAGTGCAATCTATGGAAGATGCTCATAAATTGCAAGCAGACCTGGACACACTGAGTGCTTGGGCATCCACTTGGCAAATGGGGTTCAATGTGGATAAATGTAAGGTTCTGCATCCGGGTAGAAATAATCTGCAGGCATCATATGTCCTAGGGGAGAAAAACTTGGAGAATCGCTTGTTGAGAAAGATCTGGGCGTTCTTGTAGATCATAGACTACAGAATAGCATGCAATGTCAATCAGCTGCCTCTAAGGCAAGTAAGATATTGGCGTGTATTAAAAGAGGCCTGGACTCGCGGGATAAGGATGTAATTCTACCGCTGTATAAAGCATTGGTGCGTCCTCACTTAGAATATGCTGTTCAGTTCTGGGCCCCAGTTTATAGAAGAGATGTAATGGAGCTAGAGAGAGTACAAAGACGAGCAACCAAACTTATAATGGGAATGGAGCATCTTAGTTATGAGGAGAGGTTGGTAGAATTGAACTTATTTAGTCTTGAGAAAAGACGGCTTCGGGGGGACATGATTAGTTTACATAAATATATAAATGGTCCCTACAAAAAGTATGGGAAAAAATTATTTCAAGTGAAGCCCCCTCAAAAGACAAGGGGACATTCCCTTCATCTGGAGAAAAAAGGATTCAATTCCCAGAGGAAAAGGGCGTTCTTCACTGTAAGAACTGTGAATTTGTTGAAATAGCGCCTGAGGAGCTGGTCACAGCAGGAACTGTAGACAGTCTCAAGAAAGGCTTAGATACCTACCTGACACTAAAGAATATAAATGCGTACGTAGCTATATAATATTCTGGATCCTTACTGGTGGACGCTCTGAGGTCAGAGATGGGGTCCCAACTGGAGCAGATTGGTTCTTGCCTTGTGGGTTTCAGGGCATTCACCAGTGGTGAGGCTGGGCTTGAAGTCCTTGTCTCTCTCCCTTCACCCACATTTTCCCACCCTTGGTTGAACTTGATGGACGCGTGTCTTTTTTCAAATTTAACGTTTATTAAACATTTTTAACATATAAGTGAACATAGTAAGCAAAATGAAATATCATGAATAGACACAAACAAAATGTTAAAAGAGCACTTGTACGTTCTGCAATAAGCAGATGATAGAATGAATTGACAATGTGACTGCCAGGGAAATACAAAAAGTAATAAATAAAAAAAAAGGGGGGGGGAATAAAACTTAGTATGTCCGTCGGGGAGAGGGGCAGCAATGAGAAATATATATAGCGTAAGGAAAAGTCAATGTCAAGGACCCCTATCCCGAGAGGGCCTTAAATGCATGAGTGTCTTGATAGAGGATCCACGGGCTCCACGTACTGGACGTGTTTCTTTTTTCAACCGTACTATGTAACTATGTAATAAGACGGTAAATCAGCAAAAAACAGGTTCAATTTAATCTTTCGAAAAAGATCATATAGATCTAATTCTAACTGAAACCAATCCACATTATTTACAGGACAGAAAGAAAAACCCTTATTTAGTGCACAAGACTCAACTTCTGATAACTCATAAGAAGAGATATTTACCACTAAATTTTGACTTTGGTCTTGTTCTGATGAAGACGATCCTTCTTGAAATTCTTTTTTCTTTGCTCCCCGGTTATGTTTCCTCCCCCCTCTATGTGTGCCTCTAAAGAGGGAGTATCCAGTCCTAAAAAAGACGGCATGTCCTGTCCATCAACATCCGAAGAAGATAACTGGTATTTCCTTTTTTGGGATTCTTTTCCTTTGATATAGGGACGATTAGAACCATTTTGCTGCCAGTTGAAAATGTGTCCATTTTTATAATCCTCCATATCTCGATCCTTTAGTATTCTCAAGTTACATTTTAAATTTAGATAAAGATTGTTGAAACCCTTCTTAGTATTTCTGCAGATCCTCACTCGAAATTAAAGTCGCTAAGCTCCCCTCCAATTCGTGTAACTTTACATTAACATTCTTCAATTCTGTCTGAAGAAACTCCACATTCAGAAGCATCACATCACAAGCAAACTTATTTGAGATCCGAATAAAACATTGGCAAAAGTCCTCATTATTCATAAATACATTTGGTGCAAGGTGTGAACGCAGACCTCTCGGAATTCGGTTTATAATAGGCACTTCATGGTGAGTAGATGGAGTTGAGTAGCCACTAGTCTCCTATTTTCATTTTCCCATTGTCTCTTGATGTTAATGAGAGATGGAGTACTCAAAAAGGCAATATCTCCTGCAATCAGGGCCGTGACGACGGGTAGGCAGAGGTAGGCGATGGCCTAGGGCGCCTCCTCTGCTAGATAACAGGGGGGCGCTGTTACGTTCAGACATAACCTCTCTCTAGGATCAGGGCTGCTGTAATAGCTCGCATTGCTAAGCAGCAGCACGCTGACAGTCAGTGAGATTGCACTCTCTTCTCTTCTGCGCGGGTCCGTCTCCTGCGGATCATCACCACATCAGAGAAGACGTCGCTCCCCTTACTGAGACCCTGCCGCCCTCCAGCTGCTGAAAGAGGTGAGAAGTGGAGTCCGATCAGGAAGCAGATAAAAGCAGGGTCACATCACAGTCAGTGAATGAATGTACTTATTAAGAGGAACGGAGGGGAGAGCCAGTCCTCCATCATGATGCTGCAGAGGTCTGTCCAGCCCTGTCCTGTCCTGTACGTAGTGTGTTGTATGCATTCCAGTCTACAACTCCCATCATGCCCACTGTTATAGATTATAGAAATGCATGATGGGAGTTGTAGTTTCCCAACAGCTGGAGGGCCGCCAGTTTGACACCCTTGATGTATAGCATTAATTGTTGTGTCTTACTGCACAAAAAAACGTATCCAAAAAAACGCATCAAAACCGCACCAAAACCGCACCGTGTGAAAGCACCATTCAGGCCGGTTCACACGGCTTATTCAAGCTGTAATAGCGGGACGGATTTCGCCCGCAGTACGGCTTGAATAAGGGGCGGGGGCGCAGCTCCCCAGCCCCATAGACTTTCATTATCCACAGCGCATATCCCGCCCGGCGGATTCGCCGAGCAGCGAGGGGAGGCGGAATCCATAGGTCTCTATGAGAATTGTGGATTACCGTAATGACAGGGACGGATTGCAGCACAGTACAGCGCGCAATACGGCTGGAATCCCTGCCCAAAATAAGCCGTGTGAACAGCCCTTTAAACTGAACGCCTGAAAAGTACTTCGTAAACAGCACATTCTTTTACTTTTTGCCTCTTTGGGTTCCAACAGTCATAACTTTTTTATTTTTCAATGACACAGTTGGATGAGGCCTCGTTTTATTCAGGATAACTTGTATTTTTTGGAGGAATAGTTTAAGTTCACTTATAAATTTTTGCTGAATTTTTTTCAATTTTTATTATTTTTAATTTTTAATTTTTTTTATTCAAATTTCACACTCAATGACTTGTTAGATTAATTCAGGTTATTATGGTCGTGTGGATCCCTAATATGTGTAGTTTTTTTTTGTCTGTAATGTATGCACAATTATTTTTTATTTAATATTTTTATTTTATTTTTTTTGAAACTTTTTTGTTTTTTTAATTTTTTCTTTTTTCATTCCCATGAAGGGAGAACTGTTTTACATTTTTTTTTTACACTTCGCAATGTATTAGCATATTCATCTATGCTAATACATTATAACCTGTGTCAATCTAACACAGGCAGTGATCAGGGTAGCTTACAATCTGAAAGAAAAAAAGGTATATAGAGTCTGCCCACCTATCATTTCAAGATAGCAAAGTGCTCACCTCGGTCGCACGTCCCCTGCTCCAGCCGCATGGAAGATACATATAGAATAAAAGTCCTTTGGGACAGCGAACACACGGTGGCAAAAATAGAATAAAATTAAAAATACAGTTCATTAGTATCCATAGATACAATTAAAATCTAAAATGAGGCATAGTGAGAGAAAAAATCTGTGCCTAAACATACACCTGCTGACGCGTATGACAATTTGGAGAGTGGCATTTGTGGCTGTCCTCTCCATTTAATTATAGCAATGTTGAAATTTCAACTACAATGGGGGGGGGGGGCGTTTACTTTATTTGCCCAGGGCACTAAAATGCCTTGTCCCGGCCCTGCCTGCAATGCCTTGTAGAATTCAGCCCACATCTTCCTCAAAGTAGGAACACACGTTGGGAGTAAGCGTCATGGTAATCAAAAAATCACAAAATTACAAAAATAAAAAATATCAGAGATGCACGCTGATAGATCCACAAGCAAGTCCAAAAAATATTATATATCAGCAGCAGCTCACAGCAATATCAATAAATGAGTGCACGGCAAACAGACCTGGATCACGGTCAGCTAGTAACTCAAAAAAAGAGAAATAAGGCAGCACTTCAAAAAGAAAGCAAATTTATTTACCCAACAGCAGCAACGGTTCGGTTCTAAACAGAACCGTTCTCAAGCAAAGCAAACAGTGACATCTAGTGGTATATAAAATGCAGTGTTACAGTGACATCTAGTGGTATATAAAGTGCAGTGTTATAGTGACATCTAGTGGTAAGTAAAGTGCAGTGTTACAGTGACTCTGTGTATATAAAGTGCAAGTTACAGTGACATCTAGTGGTATATAAAGTGCAGTGTTACAGTGACATCTAGTGGTATATAAAGTGCAGTGTTACAGTGACATCTAGTGGTAAGTAAAGTGCAGTGTTACAGTGACATCTAGTGGTATATAAAGTGCAGTGTTACAGTGACATCTAGTGGTATATAAAGTGCAGTGTTACAGTGACATCTAGTGGTATATAAAGTGCAGTGTTACAGTGACATCTAGTGGTATATAAAGTGCAGTGTTACAGTGACATCTAGTGGTATATAAAGTGCAGTGTTACAGTGACATCTAGTGGTAAGTAAAGTGCAGTGTTACAGTGACATCTAGTGGTATATAAAGTGCAGTGTTACAGTGGCATCTAGTGGTAAGTAAAGTGCAGTGTTACAGTGACATCTAGTGGTAAGTAAAGTGCAGTGTTACAGTGACAGCTAGTGGTAAGTAAAGTGCAGTGTTACAGTGACATCTAGTGGTAAGTAAAGTGCAGTGTTACAGTGAATCAATGAAGATACATTAATAGCATACAGTGCTAGCATGTGTTTTTAATTTTTTAATTTGATATTTACTAATTTTCCTTTCTTTCTTTTTTAGATATGAAGCATTTTTCAGAATAAAATACTACTGGACGTTATATCGGGCCACCGTCCTCTGCGGTTTTGTCTCCTGTACTGTTTCTTTAAATATTTTGTGCATCATTATTGAGCATCTTTTTATTTTTAATTTATGTGTTTCTATATAACTATGTTTGGGCTCTACTGTTGTGGTCTAGGGAGATCTGAAGCTCTGTCATTCTGAAATTGCGCCCCCATTGGTTGTGATGTCCCGTGGCGTTCTTCTAGTCTGCCTAAGTATTTTAGTAGGACTGGTCTTGCGCTCTCCTGTGAGACAGCGTTTCCATGGTTACTTACTTTGGCTCCGCTGTATTCACTGGTGGAGGTTCATCCATATTATTGGGGTTTCATATTTTACTCCTGTTTATGACCATTGTTGAGAAAAGTCTGAGCCATATATTGATAATATACTTCCTTTCTTGCCATTTTCCTTTATTTGGCTGTAATATGATGCTCAGGATTGCACTACAGGTCTATATTTCAGCGCGTCGATGGTGCGCTTGCGCGGTGTGGAGTTTGCTTCTGCAGGCTGGAGGAGATTGGGTTTCACTGCACGTGCGCCCCTTCTCTGCTTCGCGCATGCGCTGTGAGTGTCGGGAGAGGCTGGAGCTTTGCGCCGCTCGTGTAACTTGTCCAGGTAGTAAACAGCATACTCTATGTAATTACACCTTGATTATACAACTGATCACCATGTAATTGGCACATTATGTATTGGAATACACAACTTATTGATTTAGATAATCTTTTCACTGCTTATTTGAATGCAAGTTATATAACACTGATAATGATTATGTACACTGATCCATTGGATTCCTTGATTTTGCATGTTTTTGTATATTAATGTATCTTTATTGATTCACTGTAACACTGCACTTTATATACCACTAGATGTCACTGTAACACTGCACTTTATATACCACTAGATGTCACTGTATCACTGCACTTTATATACCACTAGATGTCACTGTAACACTGCACTATATATACCACTAGATGTCAGTGTAACACTGCACTTTATATACCACTAGATGTCACTGTAACACTGCACTTTATATACCACTAGATGTCACTGCAACACTGCACTTTGTATACCACTAGATGTCACAGTATCTCTGCACTGTGTATACCACTAGATGTCACTGTAACACTGCACTTTATATACCACTAGATGTCACTGTAACACTGCACTTTATATACCACTAGATGTCACTGTAACACTGCACTTTGTATACCACTAGATGTCACTGTATCACTGCACTTTGTATACCACTAGATGTCACTGTAACACTGCACTTTATATACCACTAGATGTAACTGTAACACTGCACTTTATATACCACGAGATGTCACTGTAACACTGCACTTTATATACCACTAGATGTCACTGTAACACTGCACTTTATATACCACTAGATGTACTGTAACACTGCACTTTATATACCACTAGATGTCACTGTAACACTGCACTTTGTATACCACTAGATGTCACTGTAACACTGCACTTTATATACCACTAGATGTTACTGTTTGCTTTGCTTGAGAAAGGTTCTGTTTAGAACCGAACCGTTGCTGTTGTTGAGTAAATAAATTTGCTTTCTTTTTGAAGTGCTGCCTTATTCCTCTTTTTTGAGTTACTAGCTGACCGTGATCCAGGTCTGTTTGGCGTGCACTCATTTATTGATATTGCTGTGAGCTGCTGCTGATATATAATATTTTTTTGGACTATTCCGTAGTGTCTGGCACAAAGAGATTAATTTCTCGCAACTACTGGTGGACTTCATTTTCCCGAGATGTGGCAGCTTGTAAGGTCTGTGCCCGGGCAAATGTTCCCAGAACTCTTCCTGCTGGCGATCATTGTCCTCTACCTATACCTGAGTGTCCATGGACCCACATCTCCATGGATTTTATGACTGATCTTCCTACCTCTGAGGGCAAATCTGTTATTTGGGTGGTAGTAGATCGTTTCAGTAAAATGTGCCATTAGGTTACATTAAAGGGGTTACCGACATCCAAAAAACTTGCAGAGTTTTTTTTTATTAAACATATTATAAAGCTGCAATTTGTTTCCGGATTCTGGAGAGCTCTCTTTGAGGCTCTGGGATATCACCCTGTCCTTCTCCTCTGCCTTCCACCCTGAGACTAATGGGCAGACAGAGAGGGTGAATCAAATGGTAACACAAAAACTCAGCTGTTCTGTCTCTGATCTGCAGGCAGATTGGGTAAAATACTTACTTTTTGTAGAATTGGCTATCAATAATCTGGATAGTAGCTAGTCTGGTATCTCTCCATTTTACTGCAGTTATGGTTCACCCGAGACATGCATCGTTGTCTAGTGCTACCTCTGATCACAGCAGGGTGGATGTTATTGTTAGCGATCTGTGCACAGTCTGGGCCCAAGTTCAGAAGTACTTGTTTAATGCCCAGAACATCCAAAAGAGAAATAGTGATAGACGGCGTCTTTGTTCTAGAGGGTTTACTGTTGGAGATAAGGTATGGTTGTCCAGTCGAAACCTTCATCTAAAAGTTCCCACTGGTACACTTGCTTGGTGATTTGTGTAACTTATGTTATTCAAAAGGTGGTTAAGCCTACCGTATAAAGTTACCCTATGGTATCTGTATACATAACATGTTTCATTGTTCACTCCTGAAAAGGTACATCCCTTCCGTGACTCCTCCCTCTAAACACCTCCTCCAGTTAGAATATAGGGGGAGTTAGAGTATGAAGTCGCTCGAATTGTTGACTCTCGTTAGATTCAAAGGTCTCTGCAGTATTTGGTCAACTGGAAGGGAAATTGTCTTGAGGAGAGATCATGGGTTCCGGCTACATCCGTCCATGCTGAGTCCTTGATGAAGGAATTCCATGATGCTCATCCAGACAAACCCAGACCAGGGAAGGGTTCACTGGCCCCTGCTAAAAGTGGGGGAGGGAGTGTCAGGAAAGCCCACTCAAGGGTCGACGGCCTGACTTGGGTGTATTCGTGACGTCATGCTACCCCTAGGGGTGCGGAAAGTCAGCTGGATATGGTTTCACAGTTAACCACTGTCCATATGGGCACAGGGAGACCCAGGGAGTGCGAAAGGATATCCCACTCGCTCACAACCCTGAACGGCTGGGAGAGATCTTTCTACCTTCACCGGTGAAACAGAACTCTATGAGCCCGGTAAACTGCCACTAGTTCCTCGTTAGCTATAAGCCTGGTCCGTTACAGATTTATAACAAGGCTAGGAACCAGCCCACACAGTGATATATTAAAAACCGACAAGTTGGACACGTGAGTTCAGCTTGATCGGGACAACAAACCAGCTCAGGATCAAAGTTTATATATTTTTAATCACCTTGTGAGCGGACTAGACAAACAATACATACACAGGGATATAACTATACATATATTGGTCAGAGGTTCAAATGCAGTATGGGTGTGGGGGTACAGACAAAAAATGTGTCTATTTACCTTAGGTTGGTCTTGTGCTGGGCATACACAGGTATGAATGTAGTGTGCTAGTTCTGGACGCTCCCGGTATGCTCGGCTTAACCCCCTTTCCCATTGGAGACAACCCTGGGCCCAGGTGGGTTCAGACTTATAACTGTACTGGAAAATTCCACTTTATACCCCTGTGACGTTTTACATGCTCCCCCCTTCCAGGGCCATGCTGTTCCTAGCTTCGAGCACAGAACAGACCATATCCTGGCAGAGAAACAGGACAGAGCCAAGCCAGTGGTACTACCAGAACTGGATGGGCCTAAGCTACAAGTAGTACCAAACACTGGGTCACTGCTCTGCTCCTTGTCCATTTCTCCCATTTAAAAATGTGAAACTGGGGTGTGCCTGTGATGCACGGTCATTCCATAATTCCTTATGAAATCCCAGCTCTGCTTTGACTGCTAATCTCCTTTGTTGCTTGATGTCTGGCCACATATAACTACCTTGGCCAAGGTGCTAACAAAATTACTGAGGACCCTTTGAGACTTGGGCTTCTGCTGGCTTTTGTTTAATTGAGTGCTTCCTCAATGACATGTGTTGCACAGTGGGGGAGCTAGGTGAAGCCCTGAATACTGAGGATGAATTTGGGGGAAGTGAGAGGTTGATTTTTGTCATATTCCTCATAGGTGGTACTGTTAGAACTCACTTCCCTGGTCAGCTTCCATCTTGCAGGGTGCAACACCCCACAGCCAAAGATTCTTCAGGTTGGGAACAGCTGGAGATGCCTTGAGTAACAGGTATCCAGCCCTTCTGGACAGTGAAGTGGCACACGGTCCAATAGAAGGGTCCAGACACCGAACCAATCAGTTACGGTGGGGGGGTCCATGCACTCCATTAACACCTCTTTGTACTAGAGTGCTGTGGCTTCCTTTACCTTGTTATCTTGCTTCTTCGTGTACTGGACCTCTGCTTGTTTTCCTGACCTCAGCTTGTGTTCTGATTTTGTACTTCGCTCCCGATAGTGTTTCTGACCCCTGGCTTGTTTACTGGTTCCTCTCTTGGGTCTGATTTGTGTCCTGATGGTACCCATCCGTTGCTGACCCAGACTGTCTAACACTTCTTCCTCCTGACAGGCCCAGCACCTTAATAGCACAAGCACTGTCGCCCATTTGGTGTCAGCAGCCTAGGGCAGCACGTCAAGTAGGCAGAGAAAGTCTGCTGGGCTCCAGTTAGGGCTCACTGAACCTCCCTTGACGTGCCAGTTTTCATACATGTGACCCATACAATGGACACCAATAACTGGGCATGGCATGCTGGGATAGGTCTCCTGACAAAGTCCATGGTCTGAAGTCGTTGGCCCTGCAGCAGTTGGGTGGTGCGCGCTAGCCTTTTAATCAGAAGGAAGCAGGTTGGACACAGCACGACCAGGACCTGATCGCAGCATATACCTTTACATGGGACATAGTGACCCTAAATTTGGTGAATTATTCAAAGAGACTCCACATTGCATTTTTCGATGAGGACGCTCAATAGGTGATGCACTTATTCGATTTGTTTCAGCGGCACTATGATCTGATTTTAAGCCAAATACAAGAATGCGAGAGACAAAACCGGGAACCTGTCCCTCCAGAAAACCCTTTGGACTCCTGAGCTCTAAGATTAGAGATCAAGGGAAACAAATTATCAACTGCCGTAGAGACCTTAACATCAATGCAGCGGAGGCGCGATGTGTGTGATGTATAGAGCGCAGGTTTTATACTTTCTATACTTTTATCTATGAGGTTATGAAAATGTCGCTGTAGCTTCACTTGAATAATTTACAAAGAAATCTGTGCATCTATTATCAGAACAAGGGATTTATTAACGAAACTCTGAACATGTACATTGATGTAGAACAAGATGTGATTTCACAGTTAAACATTTAACAACATTCTGAGCATCAAAATGGCTTCTCCCCTGTGTGACATCTCTCATGTAGAACAAGATCTGATTTCAGAGTAAAACATTCGTCAAATTCTGAACATCAAAATGGCTTCTCCCCTGTGTGACATCTCTCATGTTGAACAAGATTTGATTTCAGAGTAAAACATTTGTCACATTCTGAACATGAATATGGTTTCTCCCCTGTGTGACATCTCTCATGTTGAACAAGATCTGATTTCACAGTAAAACATTTGTCACATTCTGAACATGAATATGGCTTCTCCCCTGTGTGACATCTCTCATGTAGAACAAGATGTGATTTCTGAGTAAAACATTTCCCACATTCTGAACATGAAAATGGCTTCTCCCCTGTGTGACATCTCTCATGCTGAACAAGATTTGATTTCTGAGTAAAACATTTGCCACATTCTGAACATGAAAATGGCTTCTCCCCTGTGTGACATCTCTCATGTAGAACAAGATGTGATTTCACAGTAAAACATTTCCCACATTCTGAACATGAAAATGGCTTCTCCCCTGTGTGACATCTCTCATGTCGAACAAGAGCTGATTTCACAGTAAAACATTTCCCACATTCTGAACATGAAAATGGCTTCTCCCCTGTGTGACATCTCTCATGTTGAACAAGAAGTGATTTCACAATAAAACATTTCCCACATTCTGAACATGAGTATGGCTTCTCCCCTGTGTGAGTTCTTTGATGTTTAACAAAATTTGATTTCAGAGAAAAAACTTTCTCACATTCTGAACATGAGTATGGCTTCTCCCCTGTGTGACATCTCTCATGTTGAACAAGATGTGATTTCTGAGTAAAACGTTTTTCACATTCTGAACATGAGTATGGCTTTACCCCTGTGTGAGTTCTTTGATGTCGAACAAGATGTGATTTCCGAGTAAAACCTTTCTCACATTCTGAACATGAATATGGCTTCTCCCCTGTGTGACATCTCTCATGTCGCTCAAGAGTTGATTTCCAAGTAAAACATTTGTCACATTCTGAACATGAAAATGGCTTCTCGTCTGCTTTAAAATCTGATGATATCAGATCTTCCTCTGAGCTTCTGCTACAGTCACCTGCCAAGAATGAAACAGATGTTATTATTTTTAATCAATATAAAAGTTCTACTGTTATTTTGTAAAATAATCCATTAACAATCTATAATCCATAATCCATAATAATGAGGGAATGGGGATCACGAGATGAGGAGATCTGATTCGGTCTTGATCAAATTTCCAAAAGATAATGATAGATAAATTTTGACATCAATTAAGTTAATATAAGTGTTGTATAAAGAAGCCGAACTGAAAACCTTATCATCTTGAGAGGTTAAAGCTCAGTCAGACGCTGCCTCTCTGACATTCTGTAGATCAGTAGGAGCCTTTCATGTCGCCGGTTACAAGCTTCAAAGCACTGGGCTGAAACATAGGAGTCCCTAAGTATTGTAGTAACAGTCACTTAGTAACAGCCCAATAGTGATCACATGAGTTACAGATTAAGGTGACGTCATTATCAGATACAAAATTGGGCAGATACGTTTTGCTGAGATGTAGCAAAGCCGTGTGTAACCTGTACATAGGAAGGTCTGACACCGGTCTATAAGCTGCAACCACAATAACCCGGGCCCTCTTCTCTTCCCTGGGACTGACTGCAGCCGCCCATACACACACACAGGCTGCAGAGGGACAGTGCTTTTCACTTCAGGCCTCTCCAGCCTGGACAACTTTCTGGAAGACTCTCTCTTTATAGGTTTTTTTCCTCCTAGTTTTAATCCTACTTCTTATTTGTGTAAATCCGTTACTTTTCTTTTGTGCAATAAATCGCTGTTTTGTTTCCATCCAGTTCCAGGCGCCGCGCTATTTTATTTAATGTTCCGTGAATTTCTAAACAGAAGGTTCCTGGATTTATATCGCAGTCGGAAAAGGCCTTCATTTTTCGGACAATTCCAGGGATTTCTTACATATTTTATAACGATTCTATGTAAATATGTCCATACAACAGAACAGCAGTAACAATAGACCTCTGAGCAAGTGTCACGGTTGGCGCCGTGGTCCCTGCCACAGACCGTCGGCGTGTCCGTGCCTGCCTTGTCTCCGCTGCTGCTCCCTGTTTGGGGGTCTCGGTGGCCTGTGTCCCCACTGCTAGTATACTTGTCTGTCCTGGTTCCTGTCCCTGGTGCTACGAGCGTTTGTGCCCACCAGCACTTAGTACTCACCAACCCTCGCTCCCGCTTCCTGGGGTCCTGTGCACGCACTGCACCTCCTAGAGCAGCATTCTGCTATTTAAAGGGACATTGTCCCAATTGCCGGCCTCTTGACCTGTGACCCCAGGCTATAAGAGGAACTTTCTGCCTTGCTCCAGTCAGTTCATTGTTTTGTGTTTGTCCATCAAAGCCACGTTAGGGGTAGCGACCTAGGGGTCCCCCACAGCGACGTTTGTCTTGGCCTTGAGGCAGGCTCCAGTGAAGACCAGGGGCCCCTTAGACTCTGCTCCCTGGCGTGAGTCTCCTATAGCATCTCGCCCATTGTGATCACAGTGGATCCACTCCTGCTACCTGTCGATTGAGGCGGCAGTGCCTACTGTCATCGCCGGATCGTTACAGCCAGGACCAGTAGACTGTGATGTTTGGCCACTGGGCTGTTTTGCAGTTTTGCACTTGTGTCTTGAGGCGTCTACCCAGCGTCATGTATCAGGGCCGTCACCACTGCATCTAGGTAATCAGGGAATTATAAAGCGGCCTGGGAGTCAGTGCTATTAGGTGGAGTCCATCTCACACTGACAGCTTCATTCCCTCCAGCACAGAGCAGGGCTGAAGCCATGGATGGAACAGTCGTGGCTTTGGGGCCAGTGTGAGGTTGGATTATCACATGTAGTTTTCTAGCTTTTATTTCAGAGATGGGAGTGGATACAAGAAAGGAGGAAACGTCCTTTGTTCCTTTTATTCTTCCATAATCCACACCTGGATCTGGTCAAACCTACCTAAAAAATACATCAAAAACTGCAACATGAGTCAGGCCTTATAAGTAATTGTGGCTGGCATCAGTAACATTGGGGCGCCGGAGGATGTGAAAAAGGTGCCTGCAAAGGAATTGCAGTGTCCCCCACAAGCTCTTAGTGCCCGTCCCCAGCTCTGAGCTCAAGCTTTATTAAGAGCATATTCCACACAGAAAACGTTTGGCCATTTCTGCACCGATATTAAGGTCTCTTCTCCCAAAAGATCTTCTACCCAATGAAGTAAGATCTTCATAGAAGAGGGAAGAAATCAGGCAACACCTATAAGAGGCTGAGTATATTTAACCCTGTCACAGTTTTGACCTCCCTGACAGAGCCCATTTTTTTTAAATCCGTGAAAATTGAGAATCTTGAGATTCTTAGTTCACATGTTTTGATCAAAACTGTTTGAGCCACCTCCAACTTTCAACGGGACCTCAGTAAAGGTGGTCCTACTCTATTTTTACCTCTTATTTGAGTCCAATTCAGACTTCTCATTTGGGTCCTCCAACCTCCATAATCCAGAGAGAAAAAAGCACCAGCCCTATAAGCATACTGCACTGATTTAGTAACCTGTGGAGGTGCAAAAAAACAAAATGGAGGCATCCATTCCTCCCTGTATTAGTTAAAATCAATATATGCCAATTGCAACGTATGGTTCTGCACAAAAAAACATTTCTGAAAAACACAATATGAACACAGGTGTACACTGGCATGGCTGTGGTACCTATACACACATTCCAATATCAGTAGCACACCATCAGCAAAAAGGGCTATCAAACAAGACATGGAAACCTGCAAAAAAGCATTTGTGCTATCTACAATACATGAAAAAACTTTAAAGTTTTCATCAAAACATGTGAACTAAGAACCTCAAGGTTTTTTCATGTATTGTAGATAGCATAAATGCTTTTTACTGTAGGTTGACATCATTGTTTAAACATCTTTTTTACCACATTAGGGGGCTTAGAAATCTCCTAGTCATTTTTCACATTTTCAAGAAAACTTGCAATATACATTTTTTTAGGGACCAGTCCAACTCTGAGTGGCTTTGTTTGGCCTGTATGTTAGACACCACCATAAATGACCCCATCTAAGAAACCACACCCATTAAAGAATTCAAAACCGCATTTAGGAAGTTTATTAACCCATTAGTTGTTTCACAGGAATAAAAGTAGAGATGAAAATTCAAAATTTCACTTTTTTTTTTCAGATTTTCAATTTTTATCCATTACTCTCAGGAACACGGTAGATGTGACCAGGGAAATGCAACTTCATATTGATTCCCCAGTTTCTGCCAATTTTAGAAATATCCCACATATGACCCTAGTGCGCTATTTGGCTCAACCACAGGTCTCATAGGAGGAGCACCTACCTCTGGGGTCTCATTTTCATTAAGATTTTATTTAGGCGCCATTTCAGGTTTGCAGACGCCCTAAGGTGCAAAAACTTAATAAACTCCCCTAAAAAGAAGCCATATTGGAAACTACACCCCTTAAGGAATATGTCCAGGGGTGCAGTGAGTATATTGACCCCACAGGTGTTTCACTAATTTTTTTAGCATTAGGCTGTGAAAATGAAGACATTTTTTCCCAGTAATCTGCAATTTCAGCTGAAATGTTTCATTTTTACATGGAATTCTGGAAAAAAAGCTCCCCAAGATTTGGTGCGCAATTTCTTCCAAGTTCTGCAATTCCCCATATGTGGGTGCTACTGTTTGTTCGCATGGCAGGGCCTACAAGGGAGGGAGCGCTATGTGGCTTTTGGAACACAGATTTTGGTGGGTGTCACATTTAAAAAATCCCCAAAGTACCAGAACAAGTGAAACCTTCCAGAAGTTGCCTCATTTTGGATTCAGCACCCCTCAGAGATCTCATCTAGGGGGGAATTGTGCATTTTGGGCCCACAGGGGATCCATAGTTTTTTTTTTAGCATTGGGCCATGAAAATAGGGGGTGGGGAACGCAGCTCGATCATTGTTTTTTGGGTTTCAGTTTTACAGCGTTTGCAGTGCAGTGTGAATGACAGGATAACTTTACTATGTGGGTCGGTACAATTACAATGATAGAAATTTTATATACCGTATATACTCAAGTATAAGTCGAGTTTTTCAGCACAAAAAATGTGCTGAAAAAGCCGTCCTCGGTTTCTTCTCGAACCACTGTAGGTGTCCGGCCATTGCCATGGCCCGCCGCCGGCAGGGAGACTTCAGCTGTGTGCGACTCTTCTGGAAGTGTATACAGCTAAATCTCGAGTCAGCCTGCAGCGTCCGGGTGCTGCCACGGCCTGGCTGCCACGGCGATATTGTCAGCTGTATGCGCTTCCTCCGGGAGCGCATACAGCTGAAGACACTATTGCAGAGCAGAGAGCGGGCACTCCCTGCTCCGCAATAGGACTTTGGCACAGGTGGCGTGAGTGTCATCACGCTGCCTGCGCGGCCTGAAGCCATTTCGCCGCCTGTGCCAGAAGACAGATCGCATTGGAGTGGGGAGGGATTTTTTTTTTCACAAACCCTGCCTATAACTGATATGGGAGGCATATATCTGCCTATAACTGCTATGGGAGACATATACCTGCCTATTACTGCCTATATCTGCCTATGGGGGGACAAATACCTGAATATAACTGCTATGGGGGGACATATACCTTCCTATAACTGCCTGTACCTGCCTATGGTGGGCATATACCTGCCTATAACTGCCTATGGGGGACATTAAACTGCCTATATCTGCCCATGTGATTTTATTGGTATCCATTTTTATTTTTGAAATTTACCAGCAGCCGCTGCATTTTCCTCCCTAGGCTTATACATGAGTCAATAAGTTTTCCCAGTTTATTGTGGCAAAAGTAGGTGCCTCGGGTAATATTTGGGTCGGGTTATACTCAAGAATATATGGTAGTTTTACTCTGTGGGTCACTATGGTTACGGCGATACCCAATTTATACAGTTTTTATTATGTTGAAGCGCTTTAAAAAAAGAAAAGTACAGCTATTTCAGGGTTTAGTCCCTCATGAGTGCAGAGCAGAGTCTACTTGCTGGCTGAGTAGGAGGCAATGAATGGCTCAGAAAGGGGAATACCTCTTCATGGGGAGAGCATCATATAGGTGTGTGTAGTTTTGAGATTGCCTGTTTGCACTCCACTAAGAATCTGCATATCACAAGGCATTATGGGAACTGATGATGGGCAAAACCTCAGAACAGTTGTATGCAGATGGGTGATACTGGCTTGGCTAATATCCCTTTTGCTTCTTAAAGATTCAGTGAGTCAGAAGCAAATTAAGGACTTCTTAAATCCATTAGAGGGCGCTTGAGCTTCTCAGCTTCTTTCCCTTAATGTCTTGTGATATGCCTTATATAGGACAAGAGATTGTGCCCCCTAGTGATAAAGTATCCTGTGGGGGGGGACTAAGCGTTAAAGTTAAAAGAAAAAAGTTGTAAAAAAAAAAAATTAACAGTTTTAATCACCCCTCTTTTGACATTTTAAAACTAAAAAAGTTACACATAATCGCTATCGGCATGTCTATAAATGTCCGACTTATCAAAATATAACACTAAGAATTTGATGTACTTAGTGAACACTTTTGATCAAAACTGTGCCAAATGACAAGGTGACCTCAATGCAGGAGGGAACCTATGCTTTACATTACCTCTTTTGGTGCCTGTTCAGACCTTCACATTTCAGGGAGAGGAGATTCCAGCTACAAGCTACCCTTGTAGCTACAAGCCCTTAAATCAATGCAGGGTAGCTTGTAGCTGGAATCTACTCTCCCTGAAATGTGGAGGTCTGAACAGGCACCAAGAGAGGTATTGAGGTTGCCTTGTCGTTTGGCAGGTGGGCTTACACAGTTTTCATCAAAAATGTGCACTAAGAACCTCAAATTTTTCAAGTATTCAAAACTTCCTATGTTCTTTTGATTGTTTTTAGTGCTGGTAGAGCTGCTGATATTGGATTGTGTTTGCGTTTTGCTGTCACACCATTGCGCACCTAGGCTCATTTAAAAAAAAAAAAAAAAAAAAAAAACTTTTTGGATGTGCAGACCAAACATTGTTTTTCTACATAACATTATGTACTGGGAACCTCCCCCAAAAAATTCTATGTGTGGAAGAAAGTGAAAAAACTGCACCATTTTTACGGGGTCTAGTTTTTATGGAGTCCACTTTTCGGTATAAATGAGGCGTCATCTGTATCCTGCAGGGCGATACATTTCTGGGGATTTCAGATTTGTAGAGGTTTCCTTATGTTTTCTTGCTCTAAGATAAATAGATTTTTTACATTTCTGCTGAAATATTTTCTGTGACCAATAATTTTTCGGTTCTTCCCCTCTCTGGACCTGCAGGCTGAAGTGTACTTTTTATTGGTACCATTTTGGGATAGATGAAACTTTTTGATCATTTTTTTATTCCAATTTTTTTGGAATATGAACGGGATAAATGATGTTATAATTTAACAGATTGTACTTTTACGAAAGCAGCGATACCAATCATGTGTCACCTAAAAAAATGTTAGGAGCCTGTACACACTATATACCTACAGTGGGCATATATAAACTACAGGGTCTGTATACACTATAGACCTACAGGATGCTGTATACACTACATACCTACCGGGCACTGCCTACACTACAAACCCACAGGTGGCATATATAACCTACTGTATACAGTATATACCTACAGGGGGCTACTATGCCTACCTACAGTGGGCCTATATTCCTACCTACTGGGGACTATGTACACACCTACTGGGGGTCTATATACCTACCTACCTACTGGTGAGCAACATTACTACCTACTTACTTAATTGGGGGGCACCCATAACAGAGGTAGGAAGTGGTAGGGAAGTGCTGGAAGTGAGAAAGTCTAAGATGTTTGTGTGGTAATTTCTGCAGAAAAGAGTCATGGCCTGGAGAAATCATCATGGCGGTATGGACCCGATAAAGAATAAAATGGAAAAATAGTGACTACAGTCATAGAAGACGTTATCTGTGAGTCATTAAATGTAACTGCACTGTAATCACTTACATGCCTGCAGAGCCTGTGTATAACTGATATCTACCCCCATATGGTCACTGTATAGCAGGAATATTCATAGTAGTGTAATGTTTTATATTCAGGAAAACTATAGGGGTATTATTCACTCACTCTGTGGTGGTGTTATATGGTCTAGGTGTGGTGGTATTATTCTGTCACTACGTGGTGTAAATATGTGGTCATGGTGTGGTGGTATTATTCATTCACTGCGTGGTGGTGATATGTGGTCATAGTGTGGTGTTATTATTCAGTCTCTATGTGGTGATGATATGTGGTCATGGTGTAGTGGTATTTTTCAGTCACTACATGGTGATAATATGTGGTCATGGTGTGGTGTTATTTTTCAGTTACTATGTGGTGGTGATATGAGGCCATGGTGTGGTGTTGTTATTAAATCATTATGTGGTGACGATATGTGGCCATGGTGTGGTGGTATTATTTAGTCACGATGTGGTGGCGTTATATGTTCTAGGTGTGGTGGTATTATTCTGTCACTACGTGGTGTAAATATGTGGTCATGGTGTGGTGGTATTATTCATTCACTGCGTGGTGGTGATATGTGGTCATTGTGTTGTGGTATTATTCATTCACTGCGTGGTGGTGATATGTGGTCATTGTGTGGTGTTATTATTCAGTCTCTATGTGGTGATGATATGTGGTCATGGTGTAGTTGTATTTTTCAGTTACTATGTGGTGGTGATATGTGGCCATGGTGTGGTGGTATTATTTAGTCACTATGTGGTGGTGATATGTGGTGGCATTATTCAGTCACTGTGTGGTGGTGATATGTGGTCATGGTGTGGTGGCATTTTTTGATCTTTGTATATTGGTATCATTGATAATATTAGTCTTAGTTTGGTCAGTAACAGTACGGTGATATTTTCTCCCTGTATTACGTGGTCACTGTACGACCATTATATCATCCATATAACATTGTCTTACAGCTATTTATATGGATTTCTGTACATACAATACATGACTTTAGAGAAATACATATTGTAAGGTGGCAACAGCAGAAGGGTGTATAATGGTGTATATATCCCGGCCAGGGTCCTTGCATGCACCTTCCGAAGT
The DNA here is from genome assembly GCA_025379985.1 of Phyllomedusa bahiana. Taxonomy (NCBI): domain Eukaryota; kingdom Metazoa; phylum Chordata; class Amphibia; order Anura; family Hylidae; genus Phyllomedusa; species Phyllomedusa bahiana. Next base: position 28,579 of record JAODAL010008768.1, on the reverse strand, counting down.
TCAGACACATGCCACCAAGGTAAGGAGCCTTGGTGGAATGAAAGGCCAAACTTAGATAGGTGCTGACAGTATAGACTGTCGACATATGTTTAATATGTTAGCATGGCTTCCAGCCAGTCCCGGGTCGGCCTTTCTTTGGGAGTGAGCATAGAGCAGGGTGGGTGCTTACTCCCCATGGTTCCACTCCAGGATTTCCCTGGGATATATAAGTCAGCAGGAAAGCTGACTAGGGTGGCTACAACCCCATACTACCTTCAAGTCTTGGGAGGAGACATGCTGGAGAAGCAGCAGGGATACTTACAAAGTGTTAGTAAGTGTTGCTTTGTTAGTAAGAGCTCAGACGAGCAGGTTTTTGTTTCTGTTTGTGTTTGTTCATGCCTTGCATTGGCTTTGTGTCTGCTGCCTAATAAAAAATTCAGAGGCCCTGTATTTTACACCCGAAGATCTGTCTCTGCCTGAAGAAAAACGTGTGCCAAGGTTCCAGAGCCGCCACAAGCTCACATATGGTGGAGGTATGTGAAGGGCATATTAGAGGTACTACTCTGATAAGAGACAGCACCTGAGACAGAAGGAAGCATGAGAAACGTATGTCTTGGGTGAAAGCAGCTACCGCACAGACAGCCGAGTAGGTGAAAATGGCTGAGCCGGTAAAACAGTTGACACAAGCAACCTCCAGCTGATGGCGGCCAGCCAGCAGAAGGCGCACGAGGACACCATCCGGGCCCAAGCTGAGACCAATCGCCTGCTAATCGAGACCCACCAGGCCACGGTGAAGGAGCAATAGCAGGTAAATCAGACTCTGCAGCAACAACTACAGACATTGGCTGTGAGGCCAGAGGGGCCAACAGGTGTGCAGTCAACACCCCACCAGGTGGTTCAAAGTTCCCTGCGCAAGATGACCAAGGATAATGACATCGAGGCGTACCTGGGGACCTTTGAAAGGATAGCCGAGAGATAGAGAGCAGCTACCTGTGGACCAGTGGGGGGAAGTCCTGGCCCCCTTTCTAAAGGGCGAACCACAGAAGGCCTATTTCGACCTAAGGGTCCAAGATGCCAAGGACTACACCAAACTGCGTGGTGAGATACTGGCCTGACTGGGGTCACCCTGGCTGTGAGAGCCCAGAGAGTCCAAGCCTGGGAGTTTGATCCTGCCAAACCCACAAGGTCCCAAATGTACGACCTGTTCCACCTTACCAACAAGTGGCTGCAGCCAGAGACTCTCACACCTGTCAAGGTGGTCGAGCGGGTGGTCTGTGACCATTTTGTTCAGGCCCTTCCCATCAGGCTCCAGCGGTGTGTGGGTTACACAGATCCCAAAAGCATGGACGAACTGGTCGCGATGGTGGATAGATACAGCGCTACTGAGGAGTTCCTGCAGGTGGAAGGGAATCCGCCGACCTCTACCCATGGTAAGACTGTTCCTGTCCCAAAAGGGGGGTTCACGGTTAAGCGAGGAGATAGGCCACCAACCCCAAAAAGGGACCCTGTTTCTAAGGCCCGGGACCCCATAGTCTGCTAGTGGTGCCAAGGACTGGGACATGTTGCGGCATGTTGCCGGGTAGGGGTGAACCCATGGAATGTGGCTTGGGGAGGCGTTTGCACAGCCATATTACTCCACTTGGGATTCTGCTGGGGTGGACCGACGAGAGTGCACTGTCACCGTTAATGGACATTCCTTGCAGGCCCTCCTGGACTCGGGGAGCTTGGTGACCCTAGTGCAAGCCCAACTGGTGAACCCGGACCAATACACGCACGCGAATAGGGGTAGTGATGTATCCATGGTGACAACCAAGGATACCCACTGCCATACTTGCAAAAGAGACTGCCTGTGGAGTGACAACATGAGGTGGCCGTTGTGGCAAGCTTACCCCATAGGGCAATTATTGGATGTGATTTCCCCTTGTTTTGGGATATATGGGGGAATAAAAACAAATGCATGTATGATGTTGTACCGCCTGTAAATAACATATGCCATGGTGATAATGTAGAACCGGTACCTTTTCCATTGTCAGTCCTGGCTGGAGACCCAGAGGAGACCCCATCTGAGTAGGAACTCTCCTGCTTGCCAGTCTCGAGAGGGAATTTTGGCACAGAACAATTGATGGACCCTAACCTGCAGAACGCTTGGAAAAGCGTAAAGGTATAGAGGGTTTAGACCACAGGAACCAGGGGAGGAGTACAGAATAACCTCCTGTACAGGGTGAAAAAGACACCAACAGAGGTGGTGGAGCAGTTGGTTGTACCCCGAACCCATGTCCGTTTGGTCCTAGAGCTAGCCCATTTCCATATGTTGGGGGGACATTTGGGGGCGGAAAAAACTAGGGAGCGGGTGGAGCGGAACTTTTACTGGCCCGGCATCTATAAGGCAGTAGAAGAGTTCTGTCAATCTTGTCCGGAGTGTCTGGTCCATGCCCCTAGACCCCATTTCCGGAGTCCACTGGTTCCTCTACCAATTATAGAGGTGCCATTTGAGCGGATTGGCATGGATCTGGTTGGTCCCCTCCCTAAGTTGGCCCGAGGACATCAGCATATCCTAGTGGTATTGGATTATGCCACCCGCTACCCCGAGGCCATACCCCTCAGAAACACCTCCTCCAAAGGGATAGCTAAGGAGCTCTTCTATATGTTCACCCGTACAGGGATCCCAAAGGAGATCCTGACAGATCAGGGCACTCCATTTATGTCCAAAATGACCAAAGAGCTATGTCGGCTGCTAAAAATGACCCACCTGCGCACCTCTGTGTACCATCCCCAGACCGATGGTATGGTAGAACGCTTTAACAAGACCTTTAAAGGGATGTTAAGAAAGGTGGTGGACAAGGATGGGAGGGATTGGGATCGCCTGTTGCCCTATCTGATGTTCTCCGTTCGGGAAGTCCCCCAGGCATCCACGGGGCTCTCTCCATTCGAGCTGCTATATGGGAGACATCCCCGAGGGCTCCTGGACATAGCCAGGGAGACCTGGGAACAAGAGGAAACCCCTTACAGGAGTGTCATTGAGCATATAGCCGACATGCAGGACAGGATTGCGGCAGTTATGCCCATTGTAAGGGAGAACATGCAGCAGGCCCAGGAAGCCTAGGCCCGGGTTTACAACAGGACCGCAAGGGTCAGATCCTTTCAGCCTGGGGACAGGGTGCTCGTACTTGTCCTGACCATAGAGAGTAAGTTCCTAGCCAAGTGGCAAGGCCCTTATGAGATCTGTGAACAAGTGAGTGAGGTGAACTACAAGGTTTTCCAGCCAGGGAAAAGAAAACCATACCAGATCTATCATGTTAACCTCTTCAAACCCTCGAAGGACCAAGAAAGTCTGGTGGCTGCAAAGGAGGTCAGGGAGGTCACAAACAAGGGGTTTCCCCCTGTCCATAGCGCAGAGTCCTTGTCAGAGGCCCAAAGGCAGGAGGTCAGGGAATTCCGACAGAGGAACTGAGGGGTCTTCTCTGAACTACCCAGCCAGACAGACGTCAAAAAACATGACATTATCACCGAGCCCTGTCAAAAGGTACGGTTAAGACCATACAGGGTACCGGAAGCCCAGAGGCAAGCCATCTCAGAAGAGATGAGGAAAATGTTAGCCTAAAGGGTCATAGAGAAGTCCCAAAGTGGGTGGTCGAGCCCAATTGTGATCATTCCTAAGCCGGATGGTAGCTTGTGGTTCTGTAATGATTTCCGCAAGTTGAATGAAATCTCCAGATTCGATTCCTACCCCATGCCACGGGTCGACGAGATGATCGAGAGGTTGGGGCCTGTGAGGTATATCACCACCTTAGACCTCACCAAAGGGTATTGGCAGGTTCCCCTCACAGATGAGGCCAGGGAGAAAACAGCATTCTCTACCCCAGAGGGACATTGCCAGTATCTGGTCCTTCCCTGCGACCTTTCAGAGGCTAAAGGACATCATTCTGCATCCGCATACCTGGATGATGTGGTAATCTACAGTGCCGATTGGGATTCCCATCTGGTTAAAGTGCAAGCAGTCCTAGATGTGAAAGGGGCCACCGGGATAACGGCCATTCCACAGAAATGTGCGATAGGGGTAGAGGAGGCTCGCTACCTCGGCTACAACATCGGCCGTGGGATCATCAAACCCCAAAAACTAGAAAAGTTTAAAACCCCTTGGGAAATTGGCTCGACCTTGCCCAAAAAAAAACAGGTTAGAGCCTTTCCCCCTGGGCTTTTGCGGGATATTACGAAATTGTGCCGGTTTTGCCCAATACCCCCCCTCTACAGACCTAACCAAGGGAGAAAAAATCCACCAGGTAAAGGGGGAAAGTTAAAGAGGTTTATGTAAGGGCTTGTCTGATCCCCCCTTTTTTTGGGGAGGAGTTCCTGGAACAAACAGATCCCTCAAAAGGTTTAGGGGCAGTCTTATCCCAAAGGATTAATGGGGAAGGCACCCCCCGGGTACCTCAGCCGGAAGTACCCAAAGCCGAGAAGAATTATCCATCTAGAGAGGAAATGTTTGGCCTGAAAAGGGCAATTTAGTACTTGTATTACCGGTGGGGAAGACATTTGGGGGGATCACAGATCATCCCCCCTTAAAAGTCCCAAAATAAAGGGAAAATGCGAGGTAACCCGGGGGGGTTTTTGGGACTACAGGGCTTAAATTCTGTGGGAACCCTCCCGAGTCCCGCAAGCAATGCAGATGCTTATCTAGAGTGTCAGTTTCGGGGGAAAGGTTTCCCGCCCCCGGGGCTGGAGGGGGGGGGTTTTAAGGTGGCAACAGCAGAAGGGTTTTAAAGGTGTTATATCCCGGCCAGGGGTCCTTGATGCACCCCCCCAAAGTTCAACACAGCCCAAAGGGGGACCAAACTAGACAGTAAGATTCGACATTGTTTAAAATTTTTTAGATGGCTTCAGCCAGTCCCGGGTCGGCCTTTTATTAGGGAAGATGGCAGGGGGGTGTTATCCCCATGGTTCCACTCCAGGATTTCCCTGGGATATATAAGTCAGCAGGAAAGCTGACTAGGGTGGCTACAACCCCAGACTACATTACAGTCTTGGGAGGAGACATGCTGGAGAACCAGCAGGGATACTTACAAAGTGTTAGTAAGTGTTGCTTTGTTAGTAAGAGCTCAGACGAGCAGGTTTTTGTTTCTGTTTGTGTTTGTGCATGCCTTGCATTGGCTTTGTGTCTGCTGCCTAATAAAAAATTCAGAGGCCCTGTATTTTACACCCGAAGATCTGTCTCTGCCTGAAGAAAAACGTGTGCCAAGGTTCCAGAGCCGCCACAAGCTCACATATGGTGGAGGTATGCGAAGGGCATATTAGAGGTACTACTCTGATAAGAGACAGCACCTGAGACAGAAGGAAGCATGAGAAACGTATGTCTTGGGTGAAAGCAGCTGCCACACAATATTTATACACCCCAGTAACGGCACTGTTGTGTTTGTGCTGGTCTCTTGGAGGGGGCGGACATAATTGTTAGGTGGTTAGAGGTGTTTCCTGGTGTGACATCATTTGTTTGGGCGTGGTAGGGGTGTGGCCTGATGTGTCCCTCTAAAAGCTGAGAGGTATGGTAATAGGTGCACATACATGGCAGCTACGGAAGCCTGCAGGAGTCTCCATAGACTACTATGGGCAGCTGTAACCTGATCTCCTCTTTACTATACAGACTCCATTACTGATTTCTGAGTGAACTATTATAATTGCAGGTTGGGAGAGGAAATTAGTCTGATCTGTGGGGAAAGACTTTCCTCTAATGAGATTTATTAGTTTCTTAGTTTTCCTTATAAAACAGATGTATGGAAAGTTGTGTATAGTCGGAGGTGCACTTTAATAGACTTGTATGTAGTCCTGTCTGTTACCTGAAGGTGTGAGCGGCTGCTGAGCCTCCATCTTGGGGTCCTTGTACAGATCCTTCTGCTCTTCTAGATACTTCCGCTCCTCCAAGGAGAAATAGGTAGCTACGTCCTGATACCTTTTAGGAACATGACACAGACAAGGACAACTTATTTCTCTGCAGTGAAGAAGCTTATTTCTCAGGCCGAGTGTTTTTTTTCCATCATTTTTATGCACATTTCATTCATTTGGTGTCTCTTCCTTTCGTGCGGTTTTACACTACAGCTGATGTCACTGTGATTGATGCGCCTTTTGGTAGGTTTACGCGCTAATAATGGTCATTGACTCCCGTTTTTCGTTCAGCGCGTAACCTGGTAAGCAGTGCGCAAAAAAGCCCAGCTGTGCGCCTGATGTGTTCTTATCCCCATTAGAGTCAGGGGGACTTTACTGTCACTTTTTTTGCACTTTTTAACATGAAAGCAACAAAAAAAATTACATTTAGCCCATCAAAAAGCGCCCAAAAATAACCCATGTGATCCTAAGGGGACATTTCAATAAGGCAGATTCTCTGCAGATTTGTGCAGCACATCCACAGGATAAAATCCACAGCGCTGTCGCTGTGAATCACCCAAATATCTGCACCGGATTTTGTGGCGGATTTAATGTGGATTTTTCCCCATAAATGTTGTAGGGAGAAGAACCACAGGAAAGGTTTATCTGCAGATGTTAGTGCAGAATTACATTAAAGGGGTCGTCTCACTCTATCAATTCATCCGACCTCAGTCCTGTTTTCTCAGTTTAATTTTTAAATTCAGGGGCAGTTTACTGGCTTCTACTGGCCGAGCTGCTGAAGACACCAGGTCTGTAGCTATAGTGACCAGTGCTGGCAGCCTATCAGGAGTGATTGAACAGGTCTGTAGCTATAGCAACCAGTGCGGGCAGCCTATCAGGAGAGATCACACAGGTCTGTAGCTATAGCAACCAGTGTTGACAGCCTATCAGGAGAGATTGAACAGGTCTGTAGCTATAGCGACCTGAGGAGCTGCTGCAGCCCACACAAGAGATATCTAGGAATAGGAAGGACACTGTTAATGGACAAATATTACAGTGACTTGTTTCTGCAGGATCTTTAACATAAAAAGCAGCAATCCCTGTAGTGAGATAACCCCTTTAAAGCCAATGTAGAATAACCTGTTGTAAAACCTGAAGTAAAATTTGTAGTAATTCTGTGACAAAATCCACCCCACGTGCTCCAGATTTACAGCAATAACGCTGCGGATTATATCCTGCCAATCTGCTGAGTGACATCCAGCACAGATGTGTCTGAGCGCACACTCCTGGGTGTGGTGAGTTCCCAGCAATCTCCTGCAGCCGCCGGCAGACACATGCGGGCGCGCATCCAGCCGCTCACGAGGCCGCTCTGTGGAATTGGGGAGGACATTCGCCCGTCCCCCTGTAAGAACACATCGGGGCTTTGTCTCTTTCATGTACTTTTAATCTGAGATGAAATCAGTTCTTGTTGTATTTTTTGGCTGAAATCTCTCTGAGATGTCGGTGAAGCGGCTTCCACACTGCGGCGTCTGCTCCGTCGGGGATGTACGTCTCTCATCAGGGGGTAGCGGGCAGACTCGTGCCTTCTTCTCTATGAGCTGCGGTCGGACCCTCGCCACAAGCAGAGGCTGCTAGAGCCGGCGTTCTGCCATAACTTACCAAGACGGCAGCAGCTCTTAAGTCAGTGTGTAACGAAAAAGCTGAGCCCCGATGTGGAGGGGAAGTGGTCTCTACAGGGGAAGAAGAAGGTTTCCATTCACTGACAGCAAGATCCTGGAAATGCCCCAAAATCAATTCCTATCAGGAAACCATGTAATGATCTCACAGCCGAGGAGCCTCCTTATAACAAAGATGGGGTCAGTCCGGCCCGTCCATATTCTAACACTACAACCCCCATCATGCTACGACTGCCTCTCCTCCTTCATCACCTGCACATGAGGAATGCTAAGCAGAGGCTACAGAAGCCGAAGTAAGAACTACATCCCCCAGCATGCCCTACCAGTCTCCTGCTGTCCGGGCATGCTGGGAGTTGTAGTTTTCCACCTACCTAATCCCTATGTAATATCTCTACTATTCAGTCCATGAACAGCAGAAAACCAGCAAAGCGTCTATGATTCCTCTGTCATGGCACTACAAGTCTCAGAGCGACCTCCTCACTGGGAGAATGCTGGGAGCTGTAGTTCCACAAGTCGTACCCGTCCGGCTCTGTGAAGATGTCAAATGTTTTTGCTGTGCATTTAAGTGTTGCTATATCTGTAACCTTGGTTGTGGTGCATGGATTCCCCTGCTCTGGCCTGTGTGAATGTGGTGAAGGTGACTTCTTCCTTGCTTTTCTCATTGGGCTCGCTACCTAATGCTTGATTTTCCTTTCTTTTTGGGTTTTGCCAGCGGGGAACAATGCACCAGAACTAGGGAAATGTTCATAATATTGTACAAGTTATACGTCAGAACAACAGTGATTTTGTGCCCTTTGCTTTACTTACCTGTATTAGTGCAGCTGCAGCCGCCGGGTGTGTCTGCTCTGACCATAGAAGAGGCCGGGCAGCAGAGTCTGTGGGGTTTTATAGGGGAAACCGCAAAGGATTGTGGGAGTTCCCACTTGTATAAAAGGACTCCATGGAGCCCAGAGTTAGATGAATGTGGAGAGCTGTGCTGTTAACACCATTTAACTCTGTAGGGAGAAAACAGCCTGAAGTGCAAAGATACTGTTGTACAGAGCGGGGCTGTTTTTTCATCCAAAGTGGGGTTTTTTATGTTTGTTTTTTTGCTGTTGAAAATAAACTCCTTTGGGTTATTTTTGAACAAAGGCCTGTTCATTCTTTTGAATAACCCCCATGCCTCAGCGGCTCCATGTCTGAGGCCGGGCCGGGACAGCTCGTCTCCTCTGAGGTAATTTTCTGTGGGGACACTCTCAGCACAGGCTGTAATTGTTACCCAGGACACCGTTGTCATGGCAACACGGCTCACTGCAGAGAGCAGCCAATAGGATGCAGCGTTCTTCACGAGGCTGAAGTCGCTTCTTATTCACCAGTTTCTTATTTGCAGGAAAATATTTTTTCGTTTTATAAAAGGATGAAAAATAGGAAAACGTCTCGGCTTCATCGATGTCATCACAGAGATGAGGAGCAAGGAGAAGCCGCCGAAACGGGAAACACTGAGAGCTGCAGAAAATGGGCGTCAAAGCAGAAACCTACAACCATAGTTGCCAACTTTTGAAAATGAAAAAGCAGGAGATTGTAGTGGGCGTCGCGCTATGCGCGCCGCGGCAAAAAATTTGCATGTACACACCCATCTTGTCGGTATGCCACGCCCCTTCAAAAAGCCACACCCACTCCACCTAACTGCATAACGGCTTTGGAAGAAAGCCAGGTAGATGCCCTTATAGCCAGGTAGTAGCCCCCCATAACCAGGTAGTGCCCCTTACAGGCCGGTAGATGCCCCCTTGTAGCCAAGTAGATGCCCCCTCTTTAGCCAGGTATAGCCAAATTTGTAGCCAGGTAGATGCCCCCCAGTGTTAGCCAGGTAGGTGCCCCCCTTTGTTAGCCAGGTAGGTGCCCCCATTGTTAGCCAGGTAGTGCCCCCATTGTTAGCCAGGTAGTGCCCCCATTGTTGCCAGGTGGTGCCCCCATCTGTTAGCCAGGTAGTGCCCCCTTGTTTGCCAGGTAGTGCCCATTGTTTGCCAGGTAGTGCCCCCATTGGTTGCCAGGTAGTGCCCCCATTGTTTGCCAGGTAGATGTCCCCTCTGTTGCCAGGTAGTGCCCCCTCTGTTGCCAGGTAGATGTCCCCTCTGTTGCCAGGTAGATGTCCCCTCTGTTGCCAGGTAGTGCCCCCTCTGTTGCCAGGTAGTGCCCCCATCTGTTAGCCAGGCAGTGCCCCCCTCTGTTAGCCAGGCAGTGCCTCCTTTGTTGCCAGGTAGTGCACCCTTTGTTGCCAGGTAGTGCCCCCTTTGTTGCCAGGTAGTGCCCCCATTGTTGCCAGGTAGTGCCCCCATCTGTTAGCCAGGTAGTGCCCCCATTGTTGCCAGGTAGTGCCCCCATTGTTGCCAGGTAGTGCCCCCTCTGTTGCCAGTAGTGCCCCTTTGTTGCCAGGTATGCCCCATCTGTTAGCCAGGTGTGCCCCTTTGTTGCAGGTATGCCCCCATTGTTGCCTGGTGATACCCCCATTGTTGCCAGGTAGTTGCCCTCTCTGTTAGTCAGGTAGAGCCCCCTAAAGCTAATAAAAATAAAATAATAAAATCCACTTACCTTACCAGGCTCCTGCAGCGCGGCCAGCTCCTGCCCGATCTCTTCAGCGGCGCAGGGGGAAGTGAGAGCAGCCGCGCGTCACTCCCCTGCAGCCGCGCGTCACTTCCCCCTGCGCCTCTGACCTGTATGTGCGGCGCGCACAGACGCCGGACATACAGGGGGAGGAGGGAGGAGGGAGCGATCCCTCCTGCCTCCTCCCCGCACCGTGAGACCTGCAGGCGGCGGGAGGAATGCCAACTCCCCCGGGAGGGCGGGGGGGACCCCAAATAGCGGGACCCCCCCCGCCAAAAACGGGAGAGTTGGCATGTATGCCTACAACTGACATTCAAGGGGTTCAATGACCTCAGAGAGGGAGGCCCCACATCACCCTCAGCTCACTCCAGCCCGGCCTAAAGTGCTTCTGGGCATTGAACCTGGCATCAAAGTGGGCAGACGGGCAGTTGTCACTGATTTCAATAAGTAACCGGTGTTTTTAAAGGGTTAAATGACTTTGGGCCTCTGATTTAGGGGCAGATACAAGGGCGACCTGTCCCATTAGGGCTGCGCCTGTATTTGGTGTATTTTTCGCCCTATTCTCTATATAAATGAACCGTAGTGTCCAAATCTCGGTGCATCATCCGCCGGGCACCACACATCCGAATGCGAATAAAGTAGACGCATCACATCTGCCCGCAATGATCCGCTCTATGATACAAGGTATAACACACGCCAGATGTCTGACAGCTTCATTCATTCAGGCGCACTATACACTCATGTAGGGAGACCTGTATGAAGGAAGGCGATTTGAAGTGAATGATTGCGTCTCGTATTCAGTGTATAATGCCCCTGAATGTATGAAAGTGGTATCTGTGCCATTATAAATGACGTCATCGCCCCTCGCCTGTGTGTTTGGTGCAATACCGAATGTAGTCGCATTAGTAATGCCCCAAACATGTATAAAGGCTATAGATAGGCTGGAAATAAAAGTCATTAGAATAGCATGTCAGTGACTAGAAACTATGGGACTGATCCTGCTTGGTGGACCACAGGTCCCAGCAATACCTGTGCCGGAACTCGCTGTATGTAGAATAAAGGGTGAGAGCAGCGAAAATACATTTCAAATTTAATGTAGTAAAAATAAAAAAATTAAAAATCTGAACATCATCAGTGGGTTATTAATGTAAAATATATTTTTTATATTTTTGAGATATTATATATTTTTATATTAATTTTATATGATAACATTTTTTATTAAATTTAAATAATGTAATTTTATATAGTTTGATAATTCTCAGAAATCACTTTTTATTATTGTGCTGGTGGAAGTTAAGAAATATTGGACATGTTTTGCCCTAACAGCAAATCCAGCTCCACTGCTCAAGCAGATCACATTGGAATAGGTCTGCCTGTCCGAGCAGTAATGCGCATAGTGTTGCCGAACCACTTTCATATATGTGTCTAATATTACGAGTGTAGTGCAACGCCGCCAGGACACCCCCTCATGCTAGGTGCATTCGAAAGTGTCAAGTCTTACGAAGAATGCGCCTAACACATTTGTTTGGCGCATTAGACATCGTAGCCGCTCACTTTTGGCACATTTTATGACAGAAAGGGGTGAAAAACCCTTTCATACAAGTCTCCCTTAATGCGCCTTAAAACTGCCAGCGCCTATTTTCGGACATGTGGCCCCAAGTGTTTCTACTGCAAAATCTGCAACAATGAAGATTTTGACTTCCCCACTGACATCAATGTGGAAAATGCACATGAAATCCTCGGCAGATCTGCAGCATAGATTGACAGAATCCACCATCATCCATATTGCTGGTATTGTAATATACTTTAGATTTCCTACATAATCCATGCAGAAAATCTGCAGCCTATGAGTTGTGTGTAAATGTCCCCTCACTCCATCCCCCTCAGATAATCCTATACTGACTTCTCCCACACCCAGTTTAATCACATATCTTTCTTTTTAACTCCCCTCCTCATATAATCAGATTTAAGCCCAACCAACATCCCAGTGCTGTTGCCTGAGTACTCACTACATCAGGTGCTCGCTGCTGAACCTATCTTCTGGTCTGCAATCTTCTCCTTTTGGGTGTTTCCACAACATGACCCTGAACACCTCTACCTCTGCTCCTTCCGTGACCAACTAATAAAACCAACCACACCCCACAGTTCACATTTACAATAAAAACTCTGAGACAGGTTGGATGAATTGGCCACAGCAGCCGTTTTATTAACATGTACAAAAACATTAATAACCTTTTATTAATCATAACTCTGTAAACCAACCTTAGTTCCCAAAATGTAAGAGCACCTTCACAAACACCCCAACTGGGGAAAAAGCCCACACACGTGAAGAGAACCAATGGGGCAGAGGCCCTTGGAGCCATCCTCTGATCTGGCGAACTCTTCGATGCATTACCCTCAGCCGTCACCTCTGACTCAAGGGCACCACAAGCCGCCTCATACGGCTACCAAGACTTCACCTGCTCACAAAGACCCAGCCCTGTAGAGCCCCCACCTTCGCTAGACCATCCCAAAGAGTACATAAACTTGGGAGCCATACCAGATTCTGACTCCTCCACCAGATTTCTCACCCCCTCCAAGGGCCCTGACCCACCATGGCCACTGCGACACTGACCCACGCAGGGATCCTGAACCCCACCAAAAAACCAAGTAGCCGACAAACCGATAATCAGATGAACAACACAGACGAAAAACAAACGGACATACAGACAAACACCAACCCAATTATGACATTAACCTTGAACACCACCAAAAAACAAACCATTCCCTTACTCCACTAGGGCCCCCCGCAAGCTTTTGACAAGACCCCAACCCTGTCTGGCACCAAATGGAGGCGGACATAGAGACAACAACGCATTGACTTCCAACTGCCAATCCTCCTAATGGCCTCCGGCCCAACCCCCCGATTCGCCACCTCCATGGCCGCGGCAATGCGAAAGGAATGAGGAGCAAACAGAGATGGATCCAACCCCAAATCGCTGAGGCATCGCCGAAAAACTGCCATAAATTGATAACGCGACAAGAAGAACCCAACCACATGTCTTAACAGTAGCCCCAAACACCGATGAGCCTGATGTAGGAAATTCAAGAAACATGCCTGAGGACACATGGACGAACCCACCACCTCACCCAGACAGACACAGCATCTTCTGTCCCTCTGATCCATCTTCGATCTGCGCAACCAAAATTCTAACCCCGTGCCATTGTCCCATACATCATCCACTAGCAAACCACCGGCCACCTTTTTACTGGGAGACACCAATTCCCCACACGCAAAGCACCAAAAAAAGGCCAGGGAAAACACCGACCGAAAGAGCGACACTTCAAACTCAGATGAACACACCAACCCACCCCACCCCCAAAGCCTATCCAGCAGCTGGAAAACCACGGGATGCCGCTGGTCTTGCAATCCACCGCCCCTCCGAAAATCCCACAAAGCCTGGGCCACCACAAGATCCTTTGTAACATCATGCATCCTGCGCCATTGGAAACCAAATGCCAGCCTGGACACGAAACGCGACACTCTAGAAGCCGATCATCCCTCATCCGCCGCGTACCCAATCAAGCAAACCAAAGCCAATGACCTCTCCTCATCCAACCCCAAAGGTCCCAGCCCTCTCAACCAGCTCTCCCACAATGACCAGGCGCTCTCATCAGCCCTCCAAGTACTCTCCGTCAAAGATGCCCGGAACAACCTGCTTGCTGATTGAAGACCACGTCCCACAGCTCCTCGGGGAAGGCCATTCCCTGGGCCGCCACGCTCAGAGACAGCTCCCAAAAATGATCCCACTGCAAACGAGACAAAGCATCCGCAAGAACATTCTGAAAACCCGGCACATGCACCGCCACCACCCACACATTGACCTCCAGACAACGTAAAACTAGCCTACGTAACAGGCGCACACGGAGGGGAAAATACAGATTGAGAGGTGATGGCCTGGACCGCCCTCATATTGTCACAATGGAAGCGAAACTTCATGTTCCGAAACCTGGAACCCCACACCTCGAGCGCTACCACGATCGGATATAGCTAAAAGAGCACCAAGTTCCTCGTGAATCCAGGTTCTGCCCAGGAACAGGGCCAACCCCCCACACACCAGTCACCCCTACAGTAAGCTCCAAAGCCCACGCTTCCGGTTTCATCTATAAACACCTCTACCTCCTCATTGGACACCGCTTTGCTCATCATAAGGAAATGGCCATTGTAAGTACTTAGAAATGACTGCCATACCCTCAGACCCTCCTTGAGATCGAGAGTTAGCCAAACAAAATGGTGGGGCGCACGAGTACCCGCCGTCGCCGCCACAAGCCGCCTAGAAAACACCCTGCCCATGGGTATAATTCAACACGCAAAGGTAAATTTCCCCAGTAACGATTGCAAATCCCACAATGGGATCTTTCGAACTAGCAACGCACTGTGGACTCCGCCTTAAGAGCTTCCAGCTTCTCCAATGGCAGACGACACTCCATCAGATCCAAATCGATACACAAGCCCAAAAAGTTCAGGCAGGTAGAAGAACCCTCCATCTAGTCCTGAGCCAAAGGGACCCTAAAACGATCTGTCACCCACTGGATAGTGCCAACAAAGCACTCTCACCCCAAAGCACTAAGCGGGCCAAAACAAAAGAAATCATCTAGATAATGGATGATGGAAGGAAGCCCCGCCACCTCCCGCACCACCCCTTCGAAAAAGGAACTAAGGGCGACATGTATGAACGGGCTTTACGCCTGTTTTTTGGAGTAAGCTGCGCCTCCCGGCCCGAATCCCCCTGTCGGACGCAGGGATGCAGTGTTAGGCGCAGCGTTCGCCACTTTCAGCTGCGCCCCGCATGAAGGGGCGGGCAATGAGCGCGGTGTGGGCGTTCCGGGGCGGGACGCGCCGCGCTCGAAAACTCCGAGGCATGTACGATCGCGAGTCAGCAAAGTGCGGCGCAATGCAGCGCTCGCCAGCTTCGACAGGCAGACCTGGTTTATTTTGGTCTAAATGCTCTGGCGGCGGCGAAGTGAAGCAAGAACGGAACATGAGAGGAAGCAGATAGATCGCGACAGAAATCTCGGCGCTCAGCTCCATGCGGCAGGAGTATGATTCCCAAAAAAATTGCCTTTATAAAGGCGTTCAACATTCTCAGAAAAAGAGCTCAAACCTCAAAAATAAAAAATACATTAAAAAATATCACTTTCCAAAAATCTAGAACGGCGCAATATCAAGAATTAGGATATTGGAAATTGCCGGGAAATACAGTAATTCAAATTCTGAAAGCTATTCTCATTGGTCGGCAGAAACCGGCCAATCAGAATAGGAGCGACAGTGAACCATTAAAACCTATGGAGAACTATTGACCAATCAGAATCAAAGGCGGGACAGTTCAAAATACAGTAAAAATGCAGAAAAGAGCTGATTGGCTGAGCTAGCGGGGGCTTGGCTATCTCGGCCAATCAGAATAGGAGCGACAGGGACCCATTATATCCTATGGAGAAGTTTGAACCAATCAAAATCAAAGGCGGGACAGTTCAAAATACAGTAAAAATGCTGAAAAGAGCTGATTGGTTGAGCTAGCGGGGGCTTGGCTATCCAAGCCAATCAGAGAGCGAGCTACTTCTCCCATTGTAGACTATGGAGAGATGGGCGCAATGCAATCTCGGGGCTCAGCGCCGTGCGGCATGGAGTATGAATAAAAAAAACCATTTTTATTAGTTGTAAAATATTCTCTGAAAAAGAGCTGAAACCTTCTATAAACATAAATCAAATCCCTAACCACGCGTTTGTCGCCGAGACCGGCGCTACATCGGGAATTGCAATAGAGAGAATCGCCGGGAAATACAGTAATTCAAATTGTTTAAGCTCTTCTGATTGGTCGGCATAAACCAGCCAATCAGAATAGGAGCGACAAAGACCCATTATATCCTATGGAGAAATATTGACCAATCATATTCAAAGGCGGGACAGTTCAAAATACAGTAAAAAAGGCAGAAAAGATCTGATTGGTTGAAGCGGCGGGGGCTCGTCCAGCTTAGCCAATCAGAGCGCCAGCTACTTTCTTTATTTTCGTTGCACCCATACTATTGATCCTTGGCTAACGAAAATAAAGAAATAAACCTGATTTTATTGATTTAATTTATTTTTTTTGTTACCCCCATATTATTATTCGTTTTATATACACATCGGGACAACTTCTGTAGTGTTATAATTTGATTTCGGCCGTGTACAGTTTTATTTCAGATTGCATTAGAAAACCCATAGGAGCGTCGCTCGCTCTCCCATTGGTCCAAATAACCGCGCCTCTTTTAACTTAGCCAATCACAGAGCGCGCTCAGAATTTCTTTTCCCCATAGAACTCTATGAGAAAGTAGCTCGCGCTCTGATTGGCTAAGCTGGACGAGCCCCCGCCGCTTCAACCAATCAGCTCTTTTCTGCCTTTTTACTGTATTTTGAACTGTCCCGCCTTTGAATATGATTGGTCAATTTTTCTCCATAGGTTAGAATGGGTCCCTGTCGCTCCTATTCTGATTGGTCAATTCTCCTCCATAGGTTAGAATGGGCCACTGTCGCTCCTATTCTGATTGGCTGGTTTATGCCGACCAATGAGAATAGCTTAAACAATTTGAATTACTGTATTTCCCGGCAATTCTCTCTATTGCAATTCCTTATGTAGCGCCGGTCTCGGCGACAAACGCGTTGTTCGGGATTTAACTGATTTATTTTTAGAGCAGGTTTCAGCGCTTTATCTGCTAATGATTTCCACTTAATAAAAATGTTTTTTTTATTCATACTTCATGCCGCATGGCGCTGAGAGCCGAGATTTCAGAGCGCCCATCTCTCCATAGACTATAATGGGAGAAGTAGCTCGCGCTCTGATTGGCTGGGATAGCCAAGCCCCCGCTAGCTCAGCCAATCAGCTCTATTCTGTATTTTTACTGTCTTTTGAACTGTCCCGCCTTTGATTTTGATTGGTCAAAACTTCTCCATAGGATATAATGGGTATTTGTCGCTCCTATTCTGATTGGTCAGTTCTCCTCCATAGCTTATAATGGGTCCCTGTCGCTCCTATTCTGATTGGCCGGGATAGCCAAGCCCCCGCTAGCTCAGCCAATCAGCTCTTTTCTGCATTTTTACTGTATTTTGAACTGTCCTGCCTTTGATTCTGATTGGTCAATAGTTCTCCATAGGTTTTAATGGTTCACTGTCGCTCCTATTCTGATTGGCCGGTTTCTGCCGACCAATGAGAATAGCTTTCAGAATTTGAATTACTGTATTTCCCGGCAATTTCCAATATCCTAATTCTTGATGTTGCGCCGTTCTAGAGTTTTGGAAAGTGATTTTTTTTTTATGTATTTTTTATTTTTGAGGTTTGAGCTCTTTTCTGAGAATGTTTTCCGCCTTTATAGAAGCGATTTTTTTATTCATACTCCGCACGGACATCTTTAATGATTTCTCGCTGTTTTCCAGCCTGTCTCGCATCGGAATACATGTGAGGCGCAGTCCCGCACAGCGCCCATGTCCCCGCACTGCGCCCATGTCCCCGCACTGTGCCCCACACACTGGCGAGGCGCAGGGAACTTTTGCCCGCATGTATGAGTGCACTACCTCCTCGGACGGCGAATCTTAGGCGCAGCGCCGCACTGCGCCTCAGTCCCCGCACTGCGCCCCACACACTGACGAGGCGCGGCGGACTTTACATGGTATGTATGAGCGCGCCCCGACGCCGACATAAATCAGGCGCAGATTTTGCCGGTAAACTGCCGGAAAGGTGCGCCCCGACCCGGCGGGATTCATACATGTCGCCCTAAATGACTAACGTATGAACAGGAAATGGAGCAGCCATTGGCAAACACCTGTCCACAACCGCCACATCCCAAAAACATCTGAACAGTCTGGATGAATTGCAATAAACAAAATGTGGATTCAATGTCTGTCTTGATCACAATAGACCACCCACAAAATAAGGAACCCACTTAACTGCCGCATCAAAAGATGTATAAACCACGGAGTAAAGCTCCGGTTTGATGCCATCAATGACCGACAACCCCTAAGGAAACGACAGATGATAAATCAGCCAAAACCTATTAGGTTCCTTCTTCGGCACAATAATAATAATAATCTTTATTTATATAGCGCCAACATATTCCGCAGCACTTTACAATTTGGAGGGTGTAGGTACAGACCAAAGACATACATTACACAATGAAAAGCTACTTACAGATGAGACACAAGGTGAGAGGGCCCTGCTCGCAAGAGCTTACGATCTATTAGGTTGTATGGGTGAGACTAAGGGTAAGAAGTGCTAGATTTACAATGGCCCAGCCATGTGACATCAATATGGGGTTGTTTTATGTAGAATTCGGATGAACCTGCCACCCTCTATATACATCTATATACAGTCTAGTGGCGAAAATAAGATGAGTGTGCTAGGGAGTGTGGGGGGAGGGGAGGTGTTAGCATTAGGGATTCTGGTAGGCCAGAGTGAGAAGATGTATTCTCAGGGCCCTTTTAAAGCTATGAGAGTTCTGAGTGTGCCTAATCGCCCGCGGTAGCATGTTCCAGAGAACTGGTGCCGCACGTGTGAAGTCTTGGAGACGGGCATGGGAGGTTCGGATGATTGATGAGTGTAACCTGATATCATCAGCAGAGCGGAGAGAGCGGGCAGGGTGGTAGACAGAGACTAGGGAGGAGATGTAGGGAGGAGCAGAGCTGTGGAGAGCTTTATGGGTGAGAGTGATGAATTTATGATGTATTCTATACTGGATAGGCAACCAGTGCAGTGAATGACACAGGGTAGAGGCATCAGTATAGCGGCTGGAGAGACAGACACGCCTGGCTGCTGCATTCAGGACAGATTGGAGAGGGGAGAGTGTGCAGAGAGGGAGACCGATAATCAGGGAGTTGCAGGAGTCGAGACGAGAATGAATAAGAGCAGTAATGAGAGTTTGAGTTGTTTCCACAGTGAGAAATGGACGGATTCTGGAGATGTTCTTAAGGTGCAGGTGACAGGAGCGGGCAAGTGATTGGATATGAGGGGTGAAGGTCAGATCAGAATCTAATATAACCCCAAGACAGCGGGCCTGCTGCCTAGGAGTTATGGTGGTGCCACACACTGAGACAGAAAGGGCAGGGTAAGGTCTGTTAGTAGATGGTGGGATGACTAGAAGTTTAGTTTTAGTGAGTTTAGTTAAGATACAGGAGGACATGATGTCAGAGACAGCATGACAGGACAGTCACTGGTGTTTTGTAGCAGAGCAGTAGTGATGTCTCGGGAGGAGGTGTATAATTGGGTGTCATCAGCGTAGAGATGGTACTGGAAGCCAAATCTGCTGATGGTTTGTCCAATGGGGGCTGTGTAGATTGAGAAGAGGAGAGGACCAAGAACGGATCCCTGAGGAACTCCGACAGCAAGAGGAAGAGGAGAGGAGGTAGAACCGGAAAATGAGACACTGAAGGAGCGGTCAGAGAGGTAGGACGAGAACCAAGAGAGAGCGGTGTCCTGGAGGCCAATGGTGCTGAGCATGCTGAGGAGAAGTTGGTGATCAACAGTGTCAAACGCGCAGAGAGATCCAGGAGAAGCAGCAACGAGTAGTTGCCCTGTGATTTGGCAGTGAGGAGATCATTGGAGACTTTAGTTAGTTTTTTTTTTTTTTTTTTTTTTTTTTTGGAGCTTAGTTTAGGCAGTTCGTGGAGTGTAGGGTGCGGAAACCGGATTGTAGAGGGTCAAGAAGAGAGTTAGCAGAGAGATAGCGGATTAGGCGAGAGTAGACCAAGCGTTCCAGGAGTTTGGAGATGAAGGGCAGGTTAGAGACTGGTCGGTAGTTATCAGCGCAGGACGGGTCCAGAGAGGGCTTTTTTAGTAAAGGGGTTATAATAGCGTGTTTAAAGGAAGATGGAAAGATCCCAGTGGAGAGAGAGAGGTTACAGATTGTAGTGCCGTGAGAGAAGATAGCTGGATAAATAGACTGGACAATGTAAGCGGGAATGGGGTCACTAGAGCAGGTGGTGGGGCGAGCAGTCAAGTGAAGCCTGGACACTTCTTCTTCTGTCGTCGGGTCAAGAGCTAAGAGAAGGCTGGGGGATGTGCGGGGAGGGACCAGATGGCTGCTGCTTGGGGTTTGAGATGAGATGTTTTGTCGGATTTTGTCAATTTTCTCTTTGAAGTGTGTGGCCAGGTGTTCAGCACGGAGGTCAGAGACCGGGGCCTGAGCTTTACGCCTGAGAATGGAGTGGATGGTGTCAAACAGACGTTTTGGGTTGTTGTGTAAGGTTGCGATGAGGGAGGTGAAATATTTTTGTTTGGCGCAGTGAAGGGCAGTTTGATAAGTCCTGAGTAGTGTTGAGCGATTTTTATCGACAAAGTTGAAATCGGCAAGGTTTTTATGGTGATCGAAATTTCCAGATCATGCGATAATTAAGGTTAAAATCTGTGCATCATCTATTAAGATCGCGCCTTTTTCGGCGCTTCCTGTAATTTTGGCGGCCAGCAAATCAGATTACAGAATAGAGCAGGGTGAGATGTGTGTGCGACGTCATGACTGGGATGTGTATGGTTGCGATTGGCTGGAAAAATCACATGACCTCGTTTTACATAGAACAGCGTTTCCTGTTTCAGCCTCAGTGTCTCTCAGCGTCTCAGAGCAGAAGGACGTGCGCTCTGCCTGTGGCCAAACAGCTCAGCGAAATTAGTCTATTTCTGCACAGAGAAACCTCTACTATTAGCTGTGATCCTTCCAATTTAGTTACATTAGGGATTTGAAGATTTTATGTAGTTAGCTAGAGAATTTTAAAGCTGCATCTACTGCTGTAAATTCACAGCGGTGGGAGCGGGGGGGCGCGGGCGAACACAGACAAGCTCTATCTATAAAGAACACTGGATAAAGTTCACCAAGACTTAGTGTAGACATTGTAGTGGAATATCTTTATTATTAACAGTTTGCTATTGAAATATTTCCTGGATATTGGGCAGCCTGAACTTATATTGGATAAACATCATTTCTAGTAACTGCAGGTCTCTTTGTTAGGTGCAAAACTCCACTTTTATTATCAGTATACATTTCAGATATGTGTTCATTTTAATTTTACCCATTACACCTGTGACTGTTTGATAATCCACCTTGCACTTAAATTACAATCCAGCAATCTTGTAGTCAGCACAGGTTGTTTGTTGCCAAAAATACCGTGTATCGTACGAAAACATAACAGTTACGTGTTTTTTACTTTTGCGCACCCAGCACTGTTCATTGACGCAGCATCTACGTAAATCTTAAAACAGCAATTCTATATTCACCACAGGTGAATTGAAAGGTTCTGTGACTTTAATAAACTAAGTATGATGAATAAGATGTAGCACGTATCCATTTGACTGTTGTGGATGTTAATTCCAGCTTCTCCAGCCCTGTTTGGGTGTAATAATGAAGGTGTTGTTGCTCTCCCATAGACTTTAATGGTAATCGCTCATAATCGATGCTCACTATCGAAAAACCTTATCGATAGCGGCCGACTATCGACTATCGCTCGATCTCGATAGCCAACGCAATCGCTCAACACTACTCATTGCAATAATGGCTTGCCTGCAGGTGATTAAAAAAGGGTATTACTACCTGGGGGAGGGTCACCTGTAGTTCTCTCAGTGTGTATGGTTTACGTGTCTGAGGGTTTATCCAGTCCTCTAGAGTTCTCAGGCCCATTTTGTGCAGGTGTCGGAAGGTACCATGGGGTCTCCCGTTTTGAAATTCGGGGTTATGAATCAGCGATAAATGTAATGAGAACCTAGACGAAAGTGTGTTAAGAGCCCTCATTTTCTGCCAGGCCCTCCATACTGGCATCAGCAACACATTATTACGTATCTCTTGTGGGATCCGGCTGTATGTTAGGTGCACAAAATCAATCAGGGATATATTTGGAAGGAACAATTTTTCTAGTGAGCTGCTGGTGAACACTTGTGTCTTGTTTCCAAACTGCTAAGTACCTACCCAACGCCACCAGACAATAGTGCCTAATGCTTGGGAACCCCAAGCCCCCCATTTGTTTTGGGTTGACAAAGTAGATGCAGAAGTATACACGCCCTTTTGTTGTGCCAAATAAACGCCCGATATAGAGCATTAATTAATTTTTCATCTTTTGGTCGTAGATAAATTGGTAGCATTTGGAGCAGGTACAACAGCCTTGGAAATTCCACCATTTGTAAGAGGTTAGCTCTCCCCATAAAGTTGAGTGTAATGTTTTCCCAGGTTTTCAGTGTATGCGTCGCCGCCGAGATGTACTTCCTTATGTTATCCTGGTAGATAGTCGCCGGATTTCTGGTTAGTGAGATACCTAAATACTTTAATGATGATGTGCACCACCGTATGTTGAATGAGGTTGACCACGTGGGCCTGGTAGGGCCCTTCAAAAGGAGACCCTCACTTTTATCCACATTAATCTCGTATCCCGAGAGGCGCCCCTTATCCCGGACTGACCCTAGGACATGAGACAAACTTTGTTTTGGGTTGGTCATCATCAATAACCGATCATCTGCATAGGCAGTGAGCTTTAACGATTGGTTGCACTTAGTTATTCCCTGAATTGACGATTCTTGTGAGATATAGTATAAGAGGGGATCAATTGATAAATTGAACAGGATGGTCGAAAGTGGGCAGCCTTGCTTCACCCCCCTGAAGAGATCCACCGGTGGAGTTGTGTGACCATTTAATATCAATGCGGTGGAACAATTTTAGTGAAGAAGATCTAAAAAATTTAGAAAGACGGACCCTTTCTCCCTTCTCATCAAAGTGGCACTCAGGTAAGGCCAAGAGACCTTATCAAAGGCCTTCTCAGCATCCAGGCTTAGCAGCATGGAAACTGGGTGATCCGGCTCCCGGGCCACCAACACCGCCGCCGTGGCTACTCTGACATTCCGCACTGAATGACGATTTGCCACAAAACACGACTGGTTTGGGTGTATGATATGTGGTAGAAACTGTTGAAACCTATTGGCTATGATCTTTGCCAGTAACTTATAGTCCTGGTTTAGCAGTGAGATAGGCCGGTAAGATGTGAGGAGGGCTGGGTCCTTGCCGGGTTTCAGGAGTAGCGTGGTTCTGGAATCAAAAAAGGAGGGCACCTCCCGGGATCATAGATAGATGTCATTAAACAATGCGGCCAGGTAAGAGGACACCTCGGGTTTTAAAATCTTATAAAATTCGGCCGAGAAGCCGTCTGGACCCGGGGCTTTGCCGCTGGCCGAGGATGTAATAACGCCTCTAACTTCCTCCTCCATAATTTCCTGTTCCAAGGCCAAACATTGCTCTTGTGAGATACCCGGTAGCAGGACCGAGTCCAGAAACGACCTAGTTGCCGGTTCATCAAACGGAAGTGCGCTATATAGGGTTTCATAGTATGTTATAAATGCTTGTGCAACATCATTAGGGTCTCTGAGTTCAAGTCCTGTGTCCGGGTCCGTCACTGTCGATATAGGTGTTTGTACCTTCCATGGTCTTTTCATTTTGGCTAGAATCGTACTTTGTTTCCCTCCCCACCTGTAAAATTTGTTTTGTGTCTCCCTGGTGTGGCATAGTGCCTGGCCTTGTAAAAAGGTTTCTAATAAGCCTCGGGCGTCTCTAAAGTCGGTCTTCCGCTGCTCAGAGTGGATTGCCGTATGAGCCGCTTGAGCTCTCTGGAGGTTAGAGTATAGGTTTTCAAATTTGGCTTGGTAGTCTTTACGTTTCATGCTAACATAGCTTATAATGCTACCTCGCAGCACGGCCTTTGCCGTCAGTCACAGCAGAGGGACATCCTCCACATGTTCCCTATTGTCTGTTAGGTACTGTCTCCATTGGGTGGTTAGATAGTCCCTGAAATCATCCGAGTTTGAGAGATAGGCTGGAAAACGCCATATTCTAGATTTAGGGCGTGTGTCGGGTCCGCCCAAGATCAATGTTATAGAGGCATGATCCGAGATGGCTATGGGGAGTATATCTGAATCTAGTATGTTTGTGGCCAGTGAGATGGCGGTCATGACTAAGTCTATACGTGAGAACGAATCGTGTAACGTTGAGTAGTAG
This sequence comes from Phyllomedusa bahiana, assembly GCA_025379985.1. Classification (NCBI taxonomy): domain Eukaryota; kingdom Metazoa; phylum Chordata; class Amphibia; order Anura; family Hylidae; genus Phyllomedusa; species Phyllomedusa bahiana. The sequence continues at coordinate 4,466 of JAODAL010008768.1, read as the reverse complement.
GTGTATGTTCAGTCCGTCTGGTTCGTCGCCCTCCAGTGGTCAAAAATCCCCAGTGTGTCAGACAACAAGGACATAGAGGGATGCGTTATCCCGGACTCCAAGTGTGTATGGGATCTATCTAATCCAGGACAAGGGGCAAAATTAAAGTCCCCCAACAGTATTAAGTTGGTGTGATCCCTTTGCATCAAAAAATCTATGATTTCAGCAAAAAACTTCTCCGTTGGGGAGTTTGGGGCATAAATATTGAAAAACGTGAACACCCTGTTCCCAATCTTTATCCGCAAGTAGAGGAAACAGCCCTCCTGGTCTGAATATTGTTCTAGAACCTCCTGCACCAATCCCTTCCTGAAATATATCGCCACTCCACGCGATTTTGTTTTATAGGTGGCCACTATCGGGGGGTCTAACCACGTGGCACGGATCGGCACAAAATCTCCTGTCTTCCAGTGCGTTTCCTGGAGGCACATTATGTCAGCCTTCATCTTTTTAAGGTGCACCAGGACCTTTCTGCGTTTCTTGGGAATATTAAGCCCTGCCACATTCCATGACACTATTTTTATAGGATGCGACAAATTATGCTCCAATGTAGCCTGTGCTGAGTAACTCATCCTGTATCCCTAAAAAGAACTGACTCGCACGACCCATATGGTAACGGTCGATGCTCCGGGGCGTCCCAGCCAGCGCCCCGGATGTCATCATACGTGTGAGGGAGACAACGGGTTAGACGCCCGCGAAGGGGAGGACCCGGACAAGACTTCCCATAACAAAACCCCAAAACATTTACAATGAAAAGTTGAATTTCAACAATCAGAACAAATACGTGTGCCAACATGACATAATAGGAACCCCACCTTGCCCCTTCATAAATATTCCATTGCAAGTATTATAGATATTCGTGAAACAGCAAACCGTATATTGTTCCCCGAAAAGAACCAAAACAAGTCATTTTCAAATAACAGTTACAATGATCATTAAACAGCCCCCGACCTCCCAACCCCTCTACCAAACGGGATATGGGGACAGTAATCCAGGACCAACCAGTTAGTTAGATATTCATTTCTAACCCCTGAGCTAAATATCATTCTGCTGCCGGCAAGAAATGTCTGGTCACTTCCTCCGGTGTGTCATAGAACACAGTCTGGCCGGGTATAGAAGCTGGAACCGGATGTTATTGTCGTGGAGATGCCTACAGACCCCCTGAAAAGCCTTGAGCTTGAGGGATACCTGAGTGGAGAAATCCTGAAATATCAGGATCTTCTCCCCCTTCACCTGGACATCCCTAAGCTGCCGGTAGACCCTGAGGAACTTTTCTTTTATTGTCCAATTGTGAAACCGTGCAATAACTGGGTGGGGCCGGTCTCTCTGCTCCCTTCTTACCCCCATTCTATGCACCCTTTCAACCAGTAGTGGCTCTTGCGGGAGCTCTAAATTTAAGGCAGCTGCTAGGTCGGTCACAATATAGGATGCCAGCTGGTCAGGGGATATTTGTTCTGGGACCCCAATAAACCTCAGATTGTTGTGTCTTTCCCTGTTTTCCAGATCTTCCAGTTTGGCCTGGAGGGTCTCAATGGTCGTTTGGTTTTGTGTGTTGTCCCTTCCACTCTGGAGATGTCCGCTTCCATTGAAACGGTTCTGGACTCCAGGTCTGCAATTTTTTGGGAGTTTGCAGTAATCTGAGCCAAAGCTGCCTTTACAGACGCCTGTATCAGGTCTATCCGTCTGCCTAGGACCGGTAAAATAAGTTGTGAGACTTCTTGCGCTATAGATAGGGAAGACGCCTGCGCTGTCTCCTCTGTGAGGGGGGGGCTGGCGATTTGTTGGACATATCTTTCGCCTTAGGAACAGGGCGAGGTGGCGTTACAATGGCCCTATTGGGAGTTGGAGAACCCGTTGGCGCCACTGATTTTGACTTATTTTGATGGTGCCTGGGTGCCTTAGGAGTGTCTCCCTGAAGCGGGTGTGGGTTTGCCGCTGAACTCTATTTGGAACAGATTTTTGGAGGAATATGTCCATACACTGTATGGACTATGTGAGAAATAACGCAATTGTGGGCCACCTAGTCAGTGTGCTGGGCGTCTGAAATGACCGTCGAACTATGGGCTGCAGGTATGAGAGTCCACCAGTGAGCTCTAGCGGGGGCAAGTACTAGTTTGACGAGTTTACAGGGGTCACGGTAGCTGTTAGTTATTGTCTGCAGACATAGTGAACATGTGGGCTGGTGGGGGACCTCTCGCGCCTAACCTTACATGGCACTAGCCAAACTAAGAGCCTGAGGGGGAAGGGGGAAACACCGGGCCCAGACCATAAGCCTAGGATGGGCTTAGAACTGTGAAAGAAAGAAAACGGAGCTCTTGTGTCACCAAGATGAAAAATTGGTTAAGCACAGTATTACATGCAACCTCTCTACAACGTTATGTAATATGCAGGTAAACACAATCATGAAAAATTTTGAGAGCAGACAAGGGGACGCTATTCCTTAGGAACGATCTCACCCAAATCTCAGGTGAAGATTAGCTAACTCAGTGTCTGTAATTGTAGTAGGGAAAACAGTTGTCTCCTGAGGTGTACGATAGTAGCTGACCACTGTCAAGGCTGCTTCAGGGCGCCCCTGTGGGTTGCTGCTGCCCCGGATCGTATGAACAACAGAATCTTCCTGGAGCTGAATGTAGTAAACAGAACAGTTAGGAAAAGGCGGGTTAAATATTATTCAGAGCTGGGATGAGATTGTATTGTCCCCCACACCCTCTATGGACACAAGCAGAGTACTCTTACGGGCCGTCTGGCCTACAGTGGTGTCCTTGTTGCAGAATGTATAACTATAGGTAGCCAGGCTCCACTGGTGGTGGCCCCCTATAGAAGTAGTGGCCAGCTTGTGGCAAGAGAGTCACTGCAGTGGCCCCGTGCCACCTCCACTCTACCACGGCCAGCAGAAGTTCCCGGGCTTATGAATCCCTAGCAGGCAGGGGCTGGGCGGCTGTCCAGGCCCGGTAAAACTCACTGCGACCTTGGCGAAAATCCCAGTCATCTCTTCCAGTCGAAGTGTAGCTCCCAGTCAGTAGCCAGTAGCTTTTTTAGGGATGCGGGTCTCCTCCACGTAGTATGTGCAGGCCACTCGCGGCGGTCCCAGGGGCTCCAATCAGACAGGGGAGGCCCGGGAGACTCAGAGGCTGCATGCTCCAATCAGTCCTCCCGTCTGGTCACGCTGATCATGCGCCAGCCCGGGCGATGGGGGTCAGGCGGTGTTCTCTAAAGCACGTGTGGATAGCCCGGCAGGGCCATCCGTCTACGACCACTACCCCATACAAAATGGCGCCCTAAGCTGTGTGCGTGGCGAGTAGTGTGCCTGTATGGCGGGACACTGTGCCTCTGGCCCTTAGCAGCCGCGTGGGATCGCAGGGCAGCTCCTTCCCTATCCTGAGAATCAGGGGGCCGAGAGGTGTCCGCCCAGGCGGGTACAGGGGCTCCACGAAGGAGAGCGCAGCCCGGCAGGGCCGTCAGCACGTGCCCGCTGCTGTGTCCAAGATGGCGCCCAGGGCCGTGAGCGCGGTGGACGCCGTGTCCCGCTGCTGGGAAGCCGCGTTGTAATCGGCCGTGCAGGGCTGCGGGTCTCCACCACAGAAGCCACTGTAGGAAAACAATAAAACCTAAAATAGTAATACAAATAATAAGTCCTGCTGGGACAGAAGAAAACACAGGTCTGTTCATGGTCTGAGGAGCTTCTACGGGTGAGGGGGATCTGATTCTGGAATTATTTGGACCTTATACTGGTTTCTTTTCTTCTGTCCTAGCCGGGTGAGGAGGACACTAACCCATTGTGCGCTGCCTGAGGACGAAGGGGAATAGTAGAATTATGTTTAGTGAAGCGCATCCTACGTTCTTGAGCCGTTTCCCCAACACATAAAAGTCCACATGGACAGATCAGAACATAAATCCCAAAGCTGCTCCGACAAGTCAGGAAATAGTTCATTGCATAAACCTTCTGGCGGGGTTCACACGGCTTATTCAAGCCATAATTGCGGGACGGATTTCGCCCGCAATTATGGCTTGAGTAAGGGGCGGGGCGAGGGCGCTGCTCGCCGGCCCCATAGACATGCTTTATCCACGGCACGTATCCCGCCGGGATAATGAGCATGTCAACTTCTCCCCGCCCGGCGTATTCGCCGAGCGGGGAGGAGAGACGGAATCCATAGGTCTCTATGAGAATTGTGGATTACCGTAATGGCTGGCACAGATTCCAGCCGTATTGCAGCGCAGTACGGCGCGCAATACGGCTGCAATACCTGCCCGAAATCAGCCGTGTGAACGGACCCTCTTTGTTTGTGGATGAATAAAAGTATTACTTTTCATTAATTGTCTACAACAAGGACAATTAAGGCAAGGAAAGCTCCCAGTTTTTTTGTGGTTTAAAATTTTTTGTCTATCAGCAATATCAGATTTTAAATCCGCAAGCAATATTTTTTTCCCTA